>APFE030247514.1:0-39196 GCA_000404065.3 Pinus taeda | reverse complement strand
CTAAAAATCCCAAATCAAACCTTTTTTATCAGTTTACTAGCCTAAAATCAGTGTTCTTTATTGGTTATCTCTTCCCGTTGAAGATCTTTGCCGAGATAGACAGGAGAGAGCCCTCTCCTGCCCCGTAGGGCTAGCTACGAGGCTAAGTGGTTTGATGTTGCCTTGGAGTTTACCTTTTTCAGCCTGAGGTGAAATTTCAAGCGCTAACAGGTTCTTCGGAGGCATTTGAGGAAGAACTGATCATCTTACTATCTTGATTAGGAAAAGGATCCTTCAAGACAACAGGCGTTTGAGAACCTTTGACGATTTTCGAAACCTCTACTCGATGTGCGCAGTCTTTGGTAAAATGATCCTCATCACAAATGAGACAAGAATAGCGAGGTTTATGTTTCTCATGAGTAGATTCAATTTTATTTGTTTTCTCTTTTGAGTTTTGTTTGTTTTTCTTCTTCCCCTTCTTTTACCACTGGATTTTGATTTGGCCATAGATGATTCTACGACATGGATATCGGCAGGAATTTCAGCGGAAGAGTCTCTTGCCGGGGAATCTGGTAAAGTTATAATAGGAGAAGAATTCTTTGAAGATTTATTCTTGCTTTTAGTACTAACTGAACCAATCATACCATCAGCGGCATGAGACCTTGAAGGAGTGACAGTTATTTGTCCGTGTCTCGGAAAATCGTGGATTTTTTCAGGTAAAGTACCTGACTGTGTATAGAAGAGGTCAAGGTATTGAGCTTGAGAAATAACTTACTCTTCAGTAACAACTCCTGCCTTAGCTACATCTTCAGTGATTTTGGGAAATAATGATTTTACGAACAATTCCGCTAAAATTTGATCCAGAGTAAAAACTTTCAGTAAACACCTTCTATGTCGCCATTCATGAATATGATCAGAAATATATGTGGACGTGGATTGTTTTAGTGAAGTTAAAAATTCCGTGCCATTGTCATATCTGACATGCAACTGAAAATGAGTTAAGAAAGAAGTGGCTAACTGACTAAAATTATAAAAAGAGCCTCGTGGTAACTCAATGTACCATTTGGCAGCAAGACCAATTAGAGTTCATTGGAAAAGACATAATCAAACTGAATCATCAATAATGGAATTAGATGCACACCAAAGGTGATAAGTCATCACATGATTTGACGGATCCTCTCCTGACTTACCCATGAAGTTCAGGATATCACTGGGCAACTTATTAGGCATTGGCGGCCAATAAGGAAGATAGTAAATCAGATCGTTCGTAGGGCGGGACAAATTAGGTAAATCCAAAGTTGCAATAAATGGTAACTGATGGTTAGGGTCATGAAAACCTTGGGTAACAGGACCAGCCCCAGGAGGAGGATATCCAGGATAACCTGGAATTGGATTTGCATTAGGAATATTATAACCTGCTGGGAAACCAGGATTAACCGAACCAAACTGGGGTTGTTGAGGTTATTGATAAGTATAGCTAGGGTACGGTTGATACTGATAAACAAGGCTTCGTACAGTAGGACCGAATTTATACTGTCCTTGGTACAGTTGATAAATGAATTGCAGTTCACTTATGACAACCGTACTTGGACCAGCTTGTCCTTCAAGCATTTGGACCGAAGTCTGAACTGTAGGTCCTGACTGTGCTAAAGAGGCTTGAGGAGTTTGCACTGATGCAGGAATAGTAGAAATCAGAGCTACCGATACTCTAGAAACAGGTGTGGTAGGTTGAAAAGAAGCTACAGTTTTTGCAGTAGTAGTTTGAGGTGGAGTTCAAGGTGAACTAGGCCTAGGTTACTGAACTAAACCAGGTGCAGAGGTTTGAACAGTAGGCTGGACAGGTTGCTGGGTTGGACCAGAAACCAAAGGTTGTCCAGGTTGACTTGATAATTGCACATTAGGTTGCATAGTCTGTTCAGTTTGAGATGGATCCCACATCATATTCATTTCGGGGTATGGACCCATAAAAGGTTGTGCATATGGAGGACCATAACTGGCTTGAACGTAGGGCTGATAATTAAGTGGTACATTTCCAGCTCCTTGTACAAATGATGACCAGAAGGTGGTTGGAAACCTTGAGTTGGGTACTAACCTTGAGGTTGATAACCCTGGGGCACATACTGAAACTGGGGTTGACCTTGAGGTATGTATTGAAACTGGGGTTGACCTTGAGGTATGTACTGAGTCTGGGGTTGACCTTGAGGTATGTACTGTCCTTGAGGTTGCCCCCCAAGCAGTAACTGACTACCTTGAGATTGCCCCCCAGGCGGTAACTGACTACCTTGAAGTTGCCATCCAGGTGGCAACTGACTACCTTGGGGTTGCTCCCCAGGCTGTAAGTGACTACCTTGAGGTTGTGGATTTGGAATACTACCAATCATCATAAGGATTTCTTCTACACTCAACGCTTGAGTTCCATTATTACCAGTTGATAACTCATGTCTGATTGGTTGAGGAGATGCTCCTGAAAAAGTACCAGTGAGTGACTGGTACCCCAAAGGAACAAAAGGACTGCCATATAAAAATGTTTCCGTTGTTTGGGAAAACATAGATGACTGTCTCGACATATTCAAAGGAGGATAATAACCTTTGGGTGTTGGATGAAAAGGAATTCGAGGTGGTGAAAAACTAAGACCTGGGTTTTCTAAAAAATTTGTTAATGATACATACCAAGCATCACTCCTAAAAGGACTGTAGAAAATTGATTCACGCTCCCTAAGATTTAAAGTTGGTTGATTTTCAGGAAGAGTTACGTCTTCGTCCAGACTGACAAATGATTCAATAGAAATGAGGTCAGAAGGAAGATTTTTGGTAATGATATTTCCTACCGTGAGTGAACCAGGACCACTAGAAGTTGGAGAAGCAAATCCTGAAGATGGAGTAGCAGCAGGTTTAGTTTCAGGCTCAGAATATCAGGTTCTTCAACTAATTCACTGGTAGGAGAAATACTACCAATAACTTCGGAAAATGAAATTGGCTCAGAAATATACTCTATTGTTTGAACTTGATAATCAAGATGAACAATTAAAGATGACTCTTCGGCTTCTAGTGATCCAACTCTACTGTCACTGGGTGATACAAGAGCTCGTAGCCCTTCAAGTTGGCTTGGTGTATATTCAGGAGGTTTCCCCTGAAGTCTATGAGATTGTCTCGGTAATTCAGCCACGATTAAATATTTAATTACTCACACACAAACAAAGAAAATTTCAATAAAACCACCTAAAGTCTCTAAAGAAACAAAAAACTCAATCACATGCCTAAAAAATCTAAGAGTTCAAACCACACACAAATAGTAACTTCCCGTACTAAAAACACTAGTTGGTGATGAAATCCAACGTCGTAGAATTTTAACACAGAAAGGGCAGTTGGAACAGTTACCCCGACAACCTGCTTAATGAAACAGATTGGCACAAGTTTCTTCACAAAACCATCTTGAGTGAAGAGAACACCCCAAAGAGTCCAAGTGAGTGTAGTCAACATCTGCTCCAGGTACAGTGAGACCCGTCCTTCACCATCACCTTAGGAAATAATCTTAAGTTTATGGACACTAAGGTTACCAACAGTAACAAATACAACTGGGGGAACAGTCTACGATCTGATCTACACGAAAGGGCAGAGTAACAAAGCTCAATCCCCTTAAAGTCTCCTCGACATGATCAATCTGAGGTTTACCAACAAGTGACCCCAGGCTCCTCAACAATGGTTAATCCGAGGTTTACCGTTTGTAATACGCGCAAATATTCTATCTTTCCCAATGAAACAGACTTGATTGTCTCAAAGGTTCAGACATGATCTCATGATTGACTCCTCTAAGAGAAGCTTCCCAGAATGTATCAATTACAATTTGATTTATTTTCTACCACAAGATATAACTACTTGTTTATTTTAACTATCTTGGAGAGTTAATTACTCCCTACTCCAAGATACTAGCCTAAGCTATATTGGTGATAAGAGCCCTAGAAATAAAAAATATTACTAGATCAATTTTAATTAAGTGTTGTTTTTATGGGTTGTTCTTTAATTCAATAGGTACGGAAATGAAACTTCGATGGTGTGAAGACTCGACTCCAAAAACACTAAAAAATGCACCTAAAATGATAAACAATTCATTTTTCTTTCAATGAATTTCTAGCTAAAAGAAAGAGTTCGAGAATGCAATTCTTTGAGAAACAAATCTTTCTTTCAACATGTAAATGAAAAGAAAAAGTTTTTATCTTTTTTAATAAGAACTCAAAACGAGACTACTAATTATGCTCACAATAAATCCCTTTTCTTTTTCAAAACTCGAAATTACAAAAAACAATTTCTTCAAAAGAGATCTACAATTTCTAGAAAACACTCAAAACTACAAAACTAATCTTGAGATATAAAAACTTCTAAAACCTAATAGTATAAAAGCTTCAATTCTTTTTGAGGACATTTTACATAGTTGTTCATTAAACTAAGGATTCATTCGTTCAAAATAACAAATCAATAAAAAAACATCTATATATGTTTTCTTTTATAAAAAAGAAATTCAAAACTTATGATAAAGCTTGTTCAAAGATTTGCAAGGAGAAAACTAAATCCATTTCTCACAAAGGACATATTTCACAACCCAATCAGACTCATCAAGAAGACAAAAAGACACCAGGGTAATCTAAGGTTTCTCAGGCTTTTGATGTTTGAGTCACTACAGAGACCAAGTGAAAACCACTCCAGGCATGCAAAACTTCTAGAAAATCATCTAAAACAAAAATACCATTGGTACTCACTCACAAGAGATTTTTGATAGAACACATGTAGATTTGGGTAGACACTAAAAGTCGTAAATGAAACCTAAACTTAACTAGAAGAAAAAATTTAGGTTTTTCAAAAAAAATTACAGGGTCCATAGGCTTCTAGAAGAAACAGATGTGGTACCGCTCTGTGTACTAACGGATGAGTGCAGAGATGCTCGACCTGTCTGTAAAGAGAAAGTGCGGTCCCCTGAAAACTTCAAAAAAAAAAACAATCTAGATTCTAAAAACTACCCAATCCAACACACATCAAGCAAAAACTAGAAACGAGAACAAGTTTCTCAAGTCAAAGACAAAGGAAAGCCAAAAACCAAATTCAGATCCCCAGCAGAGTCGCCCATTTGTTGGCCGGAAAAATCGATCTTGCGGACAAGACCGATCTCCCTAGTATAAGAAGATAGTCTAGCAATAAGAAAACAAACAAATTTATCTTTCTCTAAACATATATGATTCATAAATAAAAACTATAGGGGTGTTTAGACCCTACCTTAATTCCAACGCTAGTTTGTGGCAACCATCCTTCAACCGTCCGAAAGAGTTTCCTTTTGAGAACCTGTAATCACAAACAAGCAAACATCAACTAGCACCTGCATAGTTAATATCATCAATCATGTCCATTATGGTGATTAAGGAATCTATAAAATAAACCATAAAACAACAGCTTATTGAGAAAAACAAACTTATTTGTATTAACTTTGAAGTAGAATAACCTTACAACCTTTTCAGCCTTGATGTTGAACAAGCTCTTCCCAGGGTCTGAAACAGGAATTTCCTTTACTTTGACAAGCCTTGCACTCTTCCAAATGAGATCAAAGATGTATGTAATCTCTCCTCATAAAAGCTCAACTAAGACTAAGTTCCAGCAACATTTCACCTCAAAAATATTCAGCTTTCAACCTCTCAAGTAACCAGCCCAATGCTTTATTTTATAGTGCAGAGGAAGGAGGTTACAGGTCCACCTATGAGGGGATATAGTCCTTCTTCAAATGGATAAGCTCCTCACATCAAGGGGTTAGCTCCTTAAGGTATGGGATGCATAATCCTTAAGGGAGCGAACTTGCCACCTCAAGGTTCCTTCCAGAAGCTTCTAGAAATGACTCAAAGTGAGTTTTTAAGAATATACTTGCGCCCTTTTAGCTTGTAAAAGGGCCTGCACCCATAACACAGAGATAGAACAGTTAGGTGCGCAGGAGACATGACCATTAGGTGCAGGACCGCAGGTAATGCAAAGAGAAAGTGCGAAACCAGAGTTTTAGAGACTTTTGAGGGCTTTCTCTTATTTTCAAGGCTTGATATGAGGAACTAAGGCTTAAGACTTGCAAAGGAGGAAAGTATGAGTGGTAATGGACTCTCACAAATTGCAGAATGTCAATGTGACAATTTTTTGTGCAACAGATTTCCCCCTAAAGTGCGAAGTCTGTAATAGATGAAGATATAGTTTGTCATCTATGAAGAGTGAAGTACTTTATCATTTCAAGGATCATCCTGTGGACACCCCAGTCGAAACTTGTAAAAACATTCAATGCAAAATATATATATGTGAACATATCATCGCTGAGGTAGGCATTCCCATACTCAGATCAATGCTAACTAGAAAACTGACTAAACTGTTCTGATACAGGAATCATTTTGTAATACATCAAGAGTATAGACATATGTAGACACAATATGGGCGTAACCATTTGTTTATGAATAGTTCACTGTATAATGAATAACAAAATTCCTCGCAACCTGGATCGTAGAAACTAGATCCAGGGTTTTGATTTCTGCTTCCCAAACTAGTACGATTTTATCCATTTGAATGAATGTGTCGAAGTCGAACATGGTAGAAACCACTTGATTACCAGTCAATGATGTGAACTGTTAACAAGTGTGAGAGAAACGACCAGTAATGTCAATGGCTCTCAAAGTACTCAGTACAATCCATGAAATGTGATTAAAGGAGATGGTGTCGAACATGTCATAGAATTCTTTGATCAAAGGTCAATGATGCAACTTATCATCGAAGGCGAGAAACCTGCCATTAGGGCATGCAAATTTCAAGGTACTGATGATTTCTAGATCATCTTTCTAGATAATGAGCTGAAGTCGATAGAAAGCGATCTGTCGTGAGCAAGCCCACAACACGAAATCATATATCAAGTTTTGAATAAATATATTGGCAAGGACTAACTCAGGGATGGTCAAAATGGATGATAGATATTTTGCAGATGAATGGTTTATCTGAACTGACCTCTTGAACACATAACGACACTGCAGATAGTTTGGTGACAATTGACCCAAAGCTAATACCTAGAAACCGGCTGAAGACTTTCAATATGGTTTGATTAACTGTTAGGCAAAAGATTTCCCAACCCAGGTGAACAAAAAGTGTCGTGTTCAAGATTGGTTAACTGCTTTTCTAAAACACAAAGTGTAACAAGCAAGTTCATTTTTCTCTCGATTCCCTCACCATTTCTGGCAAGTACCTCTTTATTTTTGAAAAGCTTGAGGACGATAACATTTGCTTGTTTATAAGCTCATCCTTCAGATGAGTCCAATTTAGTTTAAAACTCGAACCCTAAGAAGGAGTGGTTTGTTCCTATTCAAAATTGAACAGGTCCTTTACTGTTAAATTTTAACGAGTCCAGTATAGGAAAAACTCGATGTTTTTCAATTTTAGGGAGTCAGAAGAAAAACTTAAGAAAACTCCATGGGTGTCCTTTTTCGTAAATTTTTGTCCCCAAAGCCCGAAAAAGTATAAAATAATACTTGAGAGAACCGCTTGACCATTACGATAAAGGAGTACTTTTCATAATTAGTGGCTCCGATCCGAAAAATTTAAAAAACGATCGAAGACATGTCGTTTTATAACCAATATCGAACTTGAAACAACAAAATTCCAGCAATTTTTTCATGTTTATACAGTCAAAAAAGAGTTGTAAGTGGACCACCTTTTTAATTCAATTTAACGAGTTTAAAAAGGCAAAACGCGACAATATTTTCATATTTTACGAGTCAAAAAAGAGCTTAAAGAGGACTCCAATGTTTCACTTTTTCGTAAGTTTTTGAAAGAGTCCGAAAAAGTGATAAAAGTACTCTTTGTTGAAAATGATCAATTTTCCTTGAAAAATCCAATAATCTGCACAAAAACTCAAAACATTACTCATACATGTCTAAGATAAATAAAAAACGTATCAAAAAGTTACATTTTTAAAGTGAAAAATAAATAAATTAAAAATTCATTTATTCAAAAAATCTTATAAAAAGGGCTTTTGTAAATTCATTTTTACCATTTTGATTTTAGAGTGAGAAGTGAGAGCTTTTGGGTAAGAAACTTCCTGTGAAGATTGCGGAAAATCCGTCCATTGGAATAAAAAACCGTGAGCTCCAGGTAATCCACATCATCCTTATCTTGCATTTCAACTATTTACATTTCGTTTTTAGGCTTTTACTTTGATTTTTAAGGGAAAAATTAGTTTAGAAATTCGCTCGCGGGGGTCTGCAGGTGCAACATACGGCCCCTGCGGACCCCAAATTTTTTCTACAAAAAAAAAAGTCCTCGGTCCGCACCTGTTGCTTACAGCCCATGCAAATCTATGCACTGTCTATAAGTGGTAGGTGCGGACCCCGTGAAAATGAATTTTAAAATTGATTTTTCTCCATTTTTGCCCAAAATTTTTTGAACTAAATTGTTCTAATATGTCTTTTTTGCATTGTACATACAAAATGCTTATTTGGCGGGAACGCGAGCATGAGGATGTGGATCTTGCCACAATAAATCATCCACCCACATTGGATGCATTGAGAGCATGAAGACTGTTTAAGTTCTCGACCATACCAGGAATGAGGGCCCAAGTAGACTTTTTGCAATCGCTGGTAGACAGGTGGGATACACCGGACCAATGTTTTATGATTGGTGGCCACCGGCGCGAAATTGAGCTAGAGGACATATATTTTTTGACTGGTTTGCCTAAGAGGGGCAAACGATTATCTCTTTTCGGGACTAGGCCAGGTGGCTAGTCTGTCGCTAGTCTCCGATTGGAGTTTTGCAATGATCAAACAAAGGACTAACTAATCGATATTAAAACTATCGACTGTCCTGAACTTAAGGTTATTGCATTTACTGTAACCAGACTATGCGGGAGTGTAGCATTGCATGTAAAAGGCTAACTAACCAGAGCAAAGAATGGACAATTGAAAAACTTTGGATACGGTTTCATCATTGTGAGCTTTGGTCTAGAGAGGGTCCCTATGCTAGTCCCACAACAACTTTCCTTTGAGGCTGGTCTTCCTTGAGAGCCTAGGATAATGCGTTGGGTTGCTTTGATGGCCCGTCACCCTGAGGAGGGTTCAAAGGTTGTTCGATTTTTGCCTGAGAATTTTTGTTGGTTCAGGAACCAACTTTTTGTGATTCAGGATTTTCCATATGCCGGGATGAATTATCGCGGTGACCCAGACATGATTCTTCCACCAGGAGAGCGGTAGGCTGATTCAGGTAAAATCATGTTCAACAATTTCTAAGTTTTAACTACTTTTTTTTTTTTTTTTTTTTTTTTTTTTTTTTTTTTTTTTTTTTTTTTTTTAAATCGTCCAAAACTGAAAATAAAATTTTTTAAATGCAAATGTGGGTCTACGACGACCAGCCACTCTCCATCCTTATGAGAGGAGATACCCAGCTGCAGCGGTACCACCCCCACAGGACCAATCTACAGAGATACTGACCAATTTGGAAAATCATCTAGAGCGCTTTACAGCAGATATTCTAGAGACTAGCATAGATGATATTCCACTTAGGTTACAACGATATGTGATTAGGGTCCCAGGACCTTTTAGGAGGTTCCTTTGTAGGGTGGCCCGAGCAGTGGTTTCTTATCGTGATCATCACTAGGGATAGGATGATCGCTTTTGTAGACTCACATGACATTTTTTTCCTTCATATTATCATTTTTTCCAATCATAAGGTGTTTTTCAACCTATGATCGAAGACGATGTATATTTTTACACACTTCTTCTATGCTATGATATATCGTTATTATCGGCTATTTTGTGTAACATGTTATTGAATGTTTTTAAATTTACTGTTTTGATTATTACAAATGTCTATTTATCATACGAGAAGCAACTGCATCTGCTAATGTATTTAAATGTCTTGGAATATGCTGATATTCAATGTAATCAAATTCACGTTCCAAGAGACGAACTCTCAAAAATAATATTAATAACACTGGATTTCTAATGGCATAAACCCTGTTAAGCTGTAATACAACGAGTTCAGAATCTAACCTAACAATCAAACTCCGAATCCCAAATGAGATGGATTCAGATAATAACTCAATCACTGCACTATACTCTGCAATGTTATTCGTTGTTTGACCGAGGTTTACCCCATGCATAGATACTAACACATCAGAGGGTGAATAGATAACCCAAGCTACGGAAGAAATGTTCTGTGTACTACGACAAGCACCATCAGCAAAATCGATGTATGTTTGAAGAGATGTCGACATCTGCAATATCAAGAGTAAAATCAAGATAAGCAAGAATAATTATAAAATCACTCTCTAAACTAGGCACACTTTTCTAATCTAAAACACACACGCTATAAAGAAACTAATCTAACAAAAATCTCCACACCGAAATTTAAGCATAATATTTCTTCAGATAAAGCCCATTTCTGGGTTTACCCAAAGAGACACCGTCAAAATATACCAATTCATAGGCCCCTTTTGCCATCTTTCGCTTAAAAATATAAGGACCATGTCACATAGGTACAAATTTTTCAGCCCCTAGCTTATCGTTTGCTTGATCATATAGTAAAACTAGGTCTCCTTCCGAAAAATTACGAGGTGTAATATTTCGGTCGTACTGAGCTTTTATTCGTTTCGCATGAGTTTCGATTGCTAATGCAGTAGTGCATCGATTATCATCTAACTGAGCTAAGTACAAAAAATGTTTCTCCTCTTCAGAAGTGGTTGGGAGTAATTCTATGGCTAATTGCAATGACGGGATTTCACATTCAATGGGTAACACTACTGGCAAACCGTAGACCAGTTGAAAAGGAGTGAAACCAGTTGATGTTTTTAGTGAGGTTCAATATGCCCAAAGTGCTGAAAATAACATGTTATGCCAATTTGACCTATGAGTACCAATGATTTGTTGGATTATAGTGACTCGAACTTTATTGATAGCTTCAACCAGACCATTAGCCTGTGGGTAATACGGAGTAGAACTATCGTGACGCAGGCCAAGTTGATCTGTCAGTTCAGTCATCATGATGTTTCGAAAGTGACTTCCATGATCAGTAATAATAGCTTGAGGAACACCGAATCTAGAAATTATATGATTGAATATGAAAGTTGCAGCAGTTTTGCCGTCTGCCGAAAATGTAGGCATTGCCTCGGCCCACTTATCAAAATAATCTACCGCTAGGATGATATATGCATGCACCCCAGCTGAGTGAGGGTTACATGTAATAAATTCAATACCCCACCTTGCAAAAAGATCGACATCAATTATAGGGTGGATAGGAGCAGTTGGAGCACGCATCTTACGATAAAAAATTTGACAATTCTGGCATTTCCGAACTGCATAGATACAATCTTTGAATAAGGATGGCCAGAAATAACCAACGCGCAATATCTTTTGGGCTGTGGCATACCCATACATATGATCGCCACATGCTCCAGAGTGACAGTCATTCAGAACCTTTTCAGCTTCTTCATGAGTTAGACAACATCGGAAAACAGAATCCGCCCCACAACGATAAAGTGTATCACCAATAATATTGTATTGTTGGGATTGGAAACGTATTTTCCATCGCTGAGATCTGAGATTTCAAGCCGAAAATATTGGGTTTGGAGATAAACAATAATATATCCATACCATGGATCAAGAGTACTGATAAGAAACAAGGATTCGTCTGCACTAGGCTCTTCTGCCATAGTTTCAGTATTAGTACGCGGGAAATCACACATCAGTTCCACAAAAACCAAAGATTTCTTTGCCTTAGATTTTTCAAATTCCAAGTCAAATTCCAGCAGGATAACTATCCATTTGGAATACCTGCCTCCTAGAAATTGTTTGGTCAAGATATACATCATACGGTTACAGTCAGAAATTACCGTGGTTTTGCGTAATAAGATATAGTGACGAAATCTTTGGATAGCTTGAATAGCTACCAATGCCAATTTCTCCACATGTGAATATTTAAGCTCAGCTGGATTCAGAGTTTGACTAAGATAGTAAATCACATGTTCATTGTTGAATTCGTCTTCCTGAACTAAAACCATCCCAATGGTAGAATGAGAAGCAGCGAGGTACAAAAATTAATCTTGGTTGTAATTGGGAGGATGCAATAATGGTGCATGGGTTAATGCGTGTTTAAGTGCATCAAAAGATTTGTCAGCAATCTCATCCCAAAAGAATGGAGTATTCAGTTTCAACAACCTAGTAAAACCTTTCGTTATCTTAGCGTAGTTAGGAATTAAAGGGTGTAAAAAGTTTGCTTTCCCTTGCAAACTTTAAGTTGGCGAAGAGTCGAAGGAGGAGGTAATTTGATGATAGCTTCAACTTTCGAGGGATCGACATGAATGCCAGCTTTTGAAATGACAAATGCCAGTAAACGACCTGTTTTGACACAGAATACACATTTGTGTGGATTCAGCCTAATTTAATAATGCCTACATCTCATAAAGATAGCTCGCAATGAGTGAGATGATTGGCTCTACATAATGAATGAGCAGGTAAATCATCGAGATAAGGCTACACAATGTGCTTGATGTCATGAAATGCATAAGACATAGCCCTTTGAAAAGTTGCTCCAGCGTTCTTCAATCCAAAAGGTAATTTTCAATAAGCAAATGAAAGCCATTTTCGGTTGATCAACAGGGAGTATGTTGATTTGATTGTAACCAGAAAAACCATCTATAAAGGAGAAAGTTTCACTGCCGGCACAATCATCAATAATTTGATTGATATAGGGGGTTGGATAATTGTCTTTAGGACAAGCTCGATTAATATCCCTATAATCAATACATATTCTTATCTTTCCTTGCTTTTTGTTAACAAGAACAATATTCGATACCCAATCTGTTAAAGGAATTGGATAAATGAAACCTGCACGAAGTAATTTCTCAACTTCAGCTTTAATAGCACTGGCTTTTCTTAGATGTATCTGACGCAAATGTTGCGGGACAGGTTTAGCATCCGAGTAAGTTTTAATTTCATGGACAACAATTGATAGATTGATTCCCGACATTTCTTCTTATGACTAGGCAAAAACGTCGCGGAATTCTTGAAATAGGGTTTTATAAGTTTGGATTTCATCGTCCGTACAGGAATCACCTATATGAATGTTTTCAATAATTCCGGGCTTAACTGAAATGTCAATAGGAACCATTCGAGAAATATTTCCCAAATTTAACTCAAAATCAGGATGTTGTAATGGATTTTGTGGTTCTTTGACATAGTCAGTAGTAAAAATAGATGAAAAATCATTTTCAAAATGATTAAGTTCAGGTAAAAACGACGATCAATGATGAAGATCTTCCCATGGTAAATCATCAACAAACAAAAGTTCACGAATCTGCTCATCAGTATGAACAGGATCAAAAAATGTTGTTGAAGCTGAGGTTGATATCGAAAGTGCTTCCCCATGGAACACATTCATTGGATCAATTTCATTTGAACAAGAGTCAGAAAATGACTGTATAGCCTGATAACCAATTTCAAAGGGACTCAAAGGCATCGTGCCATTAAATGAATCCACCTTAGAATCGGAAAGTATGATCCAAGGATCATCAAAAGCAATAGTGTTTGATGAAATTATATGAATAGTTGCAATAGAAGGCGATACGTTAGGAGGAGGGAAGGAAAAAGCTCCTAGTAAGCCAGAATCTTTAATCAAACCTACCCCAACATCCTTGTAAGGGATAGTTGTTTTACCGACATGCTGAATACTATCTGAACAGGCTGGGTCGGATGACAAATAAGTCAGCTAGTCTATCGTAACGATCTTTCTGTTATGAGGAAACTTGATAAGCCAAAAGACCGATGAAACAATAGCAGTCATAGCGTAAGACCAACTGCGACCCAAGAGAAGGTTGTAATCTAGAGAGGCATAAACCACTTCCACATCTAGATTTACAGTTTTCCCTTTGACCCCTATAGGTAAATCCTGCAAAATACCAAAAGGATTGATCCCTCAGCCATCAAAAGCCTTTAGAATTGTCGGAGACTGATTGAGTGTGGGAGAACCAAGCGATCTCCAACACTGGATCGACATAATACTCGTAGAAGCTCCCTCATCAATCACAGTCCAAAAGCAAGGTCAGTTTTTCACAAACACTAGAATCTGGAAAGCCATTTGATGAGGTAGGAGGGATGTACTATTCTCTAAATCGAATATTATTAGGTTCGAATCATGAATATCAACAACTCTTATAGCAGACAATAATAATTTACGTTGTGTTGGGCATGATTGCAGCACTTCCAAAGCCAACATTGTTGAAGGAGAAATAGCGAAGTCTTCAACAATGTTATAATTCTGAGCAACTCTTGCATGTGGATTGAAAGCTGATTTTGAAGTATACCTTTAGCAAGCAGTTTGATTACTAAGTCAGGGTTAGGTTTCTCGATCCGTAGTGGATCAGAACCAGGAGGAGTTGCATTTGATGGGTTTGAATTAGAAGATTCTGCTTCTTTACCACCAACAGGATTTTTACTACCATAATCTTGTGATCGTGTCGCAATCCTAACATGAGACATCATCATAATGGGTGCTTCGGAGGCATTTGAGGAAGAACCGGTCATCTTACTATCTTGATTAGGGAAAGGATCCTTCAAGACAACAGGCGTTTGAGAACCTTTGACGATTTTCATAACCTCTGCTCGATATGGGTAGTGTTTGGTAAAATTATCCTCGTCACAAATGAGACAAGGATAGCGAGGTTTACGTTTCTCGTTAGTAGATTCAGTTTTATCTATTTTATCTTTTGAGTTTTGTTTCTTTTTCTTCTTCCCCTTATTTTTACCACCATATTTTGATTTGGCCATAGATTATTCTACGACATGGATATTGGCAGGAATTTCAGTGGAAGAGTCTCCTGTCGAGGAATTTGGTAAAGTTATAATAGGAGAAGAATTCTTTGAAGATTTATTCTTGATTTTGGTACTAACAGAACCAATCATACCATCAGCGGCATGAGACCCTGAAGGAGTGGCAGTTATTTGTCTGTGTTTCGAAGATTGGGGATTTTTTCATGTAAAGTACCTGACTGCATATAGACGAGGTCAAGGTACTGAGCCTGAGCAATAACTTGCTCTTCAGTAACAACTCCTGACTTAGCTACATCTTCAGTGATTTTAGGTAATAATGATTTTACGAACCATTCCGCTAAAATTTGATCCGGAATAAAAACTTTCACTAAATGCCTTCTATGTCACCATTCATGAATATGATCAAAAATATATGTGGACGTGGATTGTTTTAGTGAAGTTAACAATTCCGTGCCATTTTCGTATCTGACAGGTAACTGAAAATGAGTTAAGAAAGAAGTGGCTAGCTGACTAAAATTATAAAAAGAGCCTCGTGGTAACTCAATGTACCATTTGGCAGCAAGACCAATCGGAGTTCATTGAAAAAGATGTAATCGAATTGAATCATCAATAATGGAATTAGATGCACACCAGAGGTGATAAGTCATCACATGATTTGATGGATCCTCTCCTGACTTACCCTCGAACTTCGAGATATCACTAGGTAACTTATTAGGCATTGGTGGCCAATACGGAAGATAGTAAATCGGATTGTTTGTAAGGCGCGACAAATCAAGTAAATCCAAAGTTGCAATAAATGGTAACTGACAGTTAGGGTCACGAAAACCTTGGGTAACAAGTCCAGCCCCAGGAGGAGGATATCCAGGATAACCTAGAATTAGATTTACATTAGGAATATTATAACCTCCTGGGAACCTAGGATTAACCAGACCAAACTAGGGTTGTTGATGCTATTGATAAGTATAGCCAAGGTATGGTTGATACTGATAAACTAGGTTTTGTACAGTAGGACCGAATTGATACTATCCCTGGTATGGTTGATAAGTGAATTGCAGTTGAATTGTGACAACCGTACTTGGACCAGCTTGTCCTGCAGGCATCTGGACCGAAGTCTGAACTATAGGTCTTGACTATGGTAAAGAGGCTTGAGGAGTTTGCACTGATGCAGGAATAGTAGAAATCAAAGCTACCGATACTCCAAAAACGGGTGTGGTAGGTTGAACAGAAGCTGCAGTAGTTGCAACAACAGTTTGAGGCAGAGTTCGAGGTGAACTAGGCCCAGGCTGCTGAACTAAACTAGGTACAAAGGTTTGCATAATAGGTTGGACAGGTCATTGGGTTGGACTAGAAACTAAAGGTTGTCTAGGTTGACTTGATAACTGCACATTAGGTTGCATAATCTATTGAGTTTGAGATGGATCCCACATCATATTCATTCCGGGATATGGACCCATAGAAGGTTGTGCATATGGAGGACCATAAACGGGTTGAACATAGGGCTGATAATTAAGCGATACATTTCCAGCTCCTTGTACAAATGGTTGACGAGAAGGTGGTTGGAAACCTTGAGTTGGGTATTGACCTTGAGGTTGATAACCCTGGGGCACGTACTGAAATTGGGGTTGACCTTGAGGTATGTATTGAAACTAGGGTTGACCTTGAGGTATGTATTGAGTCTGGGGTTGACCTTGAGGTATGTACTGTCTTTGAGGTTGGCCCCCAGGCGATAAATAACTACCTTGAGGTTGCCCCCCAGGCGGTAATTGACTACCTTGAGGTTGCCCCTCAGGTGGCGACTGACTACCTTGAGTTTGTCCTCCAGGCGGTAACTAACTACCTTAGGGTTGCCCCCCAAGCGGTAACTGACTATCTTGAGGTTGTGGATTTAGAATACTACCAGTCATCATAAGGATTTCTTCTGCGCTCAACACTTGAGTTCCATTATTACCAGTTGATAACTCAGTCTGATTGGTTGAGGAGATGCTCCTAAAAAAGTACCAGTGAGTGATTGGTACCCCAAAGGAACAGAAGGATCGCCATATAAAAATGTTTCCGGTGTTTGGGAAAACATAGATGACTGTCTCGAGATATTCAAAGGAGGATAATAACCTCTAGGTGTTGGATGAAAAGGAATTCAAGGTGGTGAAAAAATAAGACCCGGGTTTTCTAAAAAAATTGTTAATGATACGTACCAAGTGTCACTCCTAAAAGGACTGTAGAAAATTGATTCACGCTCCCTAAGATTTAAATTTGGTTGATTTTCAGGAAGAGTTACGTCTTCATCTGGACTGACAAGTTCTTCAATGGAAATGAGGCTAGAAGGAAGATTTTGGGTAATGATATTTCTTACCCTGGGTGAACCAGGACCACTAGAAGTTGTAAAAGAAAATCCTGAAGATGGAGTAGTAGCAGGTTCAGTTTCAGGCTCAGAAATTTCAGGTTCTTCAGCTAATTCACTAGTAGGAGAAATACTACCAGTAACTTCGGAAAATGAAATTGGCTCATAAATATACTCTGTTGTTTGAACTTGATAATCAGGATGAACAATTAAAAATGACTCTCTGGATTCTAGTGATCCAACTCCACTGTCACTAGGTGATACAAGAGATCGTAGCCCTTCAAGCTGGCTTGGTGTATATTCATGAGGTTGCCCCCGAAGTCTACGAGATTGTCTTGGTAATTCAGCCACGATTAAATATTTAATTACTCACACGCAAACAAAGAAAATTTAAATAAAACCACCTAAAGTCTCTAAATAAACAAACAACTAAATCACATGCCTAAAAAATCTAAGAGTTCAAACCACACACAAACAATAACTTCCCGTACTAAAAACACTAGTTGGTGATGAAATCCAATGTCGTAGAATTTTAATACAGAAAGGGAAGTTGGAACAGTTACCCCGACAACCTGCTTAATGAAACAGACTAGCACAAGTTTCTTCACGAAACCATATCGAGTGAAGAGAACCCCCTAGAGAGTCCAAGTGAGTCTAGTCGATGTCTGCTCTAGGTACAGTGAGACCCATCCTTCACCATCACCTTAGGAAATAATCTTAAGTTTATGGACACTAAGGTTACCAATAGTAACAAATACAACTAGGGGAACAGTCTACGATTCGATCTACGCGCAAGGGCAGAGTAGCAAAGCTCAATCCCCTTGAAGGCTTATCGACATGATCAATCCAAGTTTTACCAACAAGTGACCCCAGGCTCTTCAACAATGGTTAATCCAAGGTTTACCGTTTGTAATACGCGAAAATCTTCTATCTTTCCCAATGAAATAGACTTGATTGTCTCAAAGGTTCGGACATGATCTCGTGATTGACTCCTTTAAGAGAAGCTTCCCAGAATGTATCAATTACAATTGGATTTATTTCCTACCACAAGGTATAACTACTTGTTTGTTTTAACTATCTTGGAGAGTTAATTACTCCCTACTCCAAGATACTAGCCTAAGCTATATTGGTAATAAGAGCCCTAGAAATAAAAAAGATTACTAGATCAATTTTAATTAAGCATTGTTTTTATGGGTTGTTCTTTAAGTCAATAGGTACGGAAATGAAACTTTGATTGTGTGAAGACTCGACTCCAAAAACACTAAAAAATGCACCTAAAATGATAAACAATTTGTTTTTCTTTCAATGAATTACCAGCTAAAAGAAAGAGTTCGAGAATGCAATTCTTTGAGAAACAAATCTTTCTTTCAACATGTAAATGAAAAGAAAAACTTGTTGTCTTTTTCAATAAGAACTCAAAATGAGACTACTAATTATGCTCATGATAAATCCCTTTTCTTTTTCAAAACTCGAAACTACAAAAAACAATTTCTTCAAAAGAGATCTACAATTTCTAGAAAACACTCAAAACTACAAAACTAATATTGAGATCTAAAAACTTCTAAAACCTAATAGTATAAAAGCTTCAATTATTTTTTAGGACGTTTTACTTAGTTGTTCAGTAAACTAAGGATTCATTCGTTCAGAATAACAAATCAATCAAAAAACATCCAGATATGTTTTCTTTTATAAAAATGAAATTCAAAACTTATGACAAAGCTTGTTCAAAGATTTACAAGGAGAAAACTAAATCTATTTCTCACAAAGGACAGATTTCACAACCCAGTTAGACTCATCAAGAAGACAAAAAGACACCAGGGTATCTAAGGTTTCTCAGGATTTTTATCTTTGAGTCACTACAAAGACCAAGTGAAAACCACTCCGGGCATGCAAAACTTCTAGAAAATCATCTAAAACAAAAATACCATTGGAACTCACTCACAAGAGATTTTTGACAGAAGACATGCAAATCTAGGTAGACACTAAAAGTCATAAATGAAACCAAAAATTAACTGGAATAAAACATTTTAGGTTTTAAAAAAAAATTATATGGTCCGAAGGCTTCTAGAAGAACCAGATGCAGTACCGCTTTGTGTACTAACGGATGAGTGCGGAGATGCCCGCACTATCTATAACGAGAAAGTACGGTTCCCTGAAAACTTAAAAAAAAAACAAAAAATAATCCTGATTCTAAAAACTACCCCATCAAACACACATCAAGCAAAAACTGGAAACGAGAACAAGTTTCTCAAGTCAAAGACAAAGGAAAGCGAAAAAGCAAATTCAAATCCCCAGTGGAGTCGCCAATTTGTTGGTCGGATAAATTGATCTTGTGGACAAGACCGATCTCCCTAGTATTAGAATATAGTCTAGCAACAAGTAGACAAACAAATCTATCTTTCTCTAAACATATGTGATTCATAAATAAAAACTATAGAGGTGTTTAGACCCTACCTTAAGTCCAACGCTAGTTTGTGGCAGCCATCCTTCAACCATTCGAAAGAGTTTCCTTTTGAGAACCTGCAATCACAAACAAGCAAACATCAAATAGCACCTACATAGCTAATATCATAAATCATGTCCATTATGGTGATCAAGGAATCCATAAAATAAACCATAAAACAACAGCTTATTGAGAAAAACAAACTTATGTATTAACTTTGAAGTAGAAGAACCTTACAACCTTTTCAGCCTTGATGTTGAACAAGCTCTTCCCAGGGTCCAAAACAGGAATTTCCTTTACTTTGACAAGCCTTGCACTCTTCCAAATGAGATCAAATAGGTATGTAATCTCTCCTCATAAAAGCTCAACTAAGAAGACTAAGTTCCAGCAACATTTCACCCCAAAAATATTCAGCTTTCAACCTCTTAAGTAACCAGCCCAATGCTTTATTTTATAGTGCAGAGGAATGAGGTTACAAGTCCACCTATGAAGGGATAGATTCCTTCTTCAAAGGGATAAGGTCCTCACATCAAGGAGTTAAATCCTTAAGGTATGGGATGCATGATCCTTAAGGGAGCAAACTTGCCACCTCAAGATTCCTTCCAGAAGCTTCCAGAAATGACTCAAAGTGAGTTTTTAAGAATATACTTGCAACTTTTTAACTTTTATAGGGGCCCGCACCCATAACACGGAGATAGAGCGGTTAGGTGCGCATGAGACATGACCATTAGGTGCGGGACTGCAAGTAATGCAAAGAGAAAGTGCGAAACCAGAGTTTTAGAGACTTTTGAGGGCTTTCTCTTATTTTCAAGGCTTGATATGAGGAATTGAGGCTTAAGACTTGCAAAGGAGGAAAGTATGAGTGGTAATGGACTCATACAGATTGCAGAATGTCAAGGTGACTATTTTTTGTGCAACAGGTATAAGCAATCTTTGTATCATAACGTATCATTTTTCCAGCTAAATGTATCACATGTACTGGGATCTTGTTGTAACTTTTGAATGAGTTCCCACACTTGTTCGTAATTCTTCCATTCATCCCTTGCTTCATTTATCCAATCTAGTTGGATAATAGAAATGGAACAAAGCAATGCATCCACATCCTCATCCTTTCTGGAGAGTGCATTTTCCACAATATTTTGCTTCCCTTTTTTGTATATGATTTCAAAGTCATAACCCAACATCTTTGTCACCCATTTTTGCTGCTCTTATGAAGATAATATTTGTTCTAAAAAGTATTTAAGACTATCATGATCCATTTTTACCTTGAAGTGTCTTCCCATTAGGTTGGGTCGCCTTTTCTTAAGTGCATGTAGTATTTCCAACATTTCCTTCTCATAAAAAGCTTTGTGTAAATACTTTCCTTTGATTGGATGACTTTCAAAAGCAATGGGTCTTTTTTCTTGCATTAAAACAATACCTATTCCATTTCCTGAGGCATCACATTCCACAATAAAGGTTTTTGTGAAGTTCGGCATAGCTAAGACCGGTGCTTGGCACATTGCCTCTTTAAGATGTTCAAAGGGCTTCCTTTTTTCTGGAGTCCATAAAAATGCATCTTTCTTCAATAATGTTGTTAGAGGTGTTGATATTCTCCCATAATTTTTAACAAACTTGTGATAATACTCTGTCAACCAGAGAAATCTGTTGGGTTGTGTTATATTCTTTCCACGACTAGCCCACGTAGTTAACTGGGGGGTTAGAAGGGGGGTGGAGCACCCCCTTCGTTGCGCTGATCGTGTAGCGGGGGGAGTCACAGGGGGTTTGTGGGGTGCAGGTAACCCCACTCTATGGGGTCTGGGGCAGCGCCCCGGAAATTTTGGTTTTGGACCCTATATTATGTTAGGCAAACCTACCTATGGTTTTGTGCATGTTTTTCGCACATGGTTTTGGATGCGATGGTTTTCGGTCCATGGTATTGGATTCTTTGGCATGTATAAATATGTATTGTAACATTGAAAGGAATATAATGAAAAATCAAGCTGGTAGTCCCGGTTTTTGGATCCATGGGAAAATCTCTGTTTATATGTGTTTTATGTGTTATGCTCTTGCATTGTTTATTTTTTGTGTTTTAGAAATCGTATGCAGGTAATTTCTGTATGGGGTTAAAACCTACATTTGGTATCAGAGCTATTTTGGCTTCAAGGGGACACCTTTGTTGTTGAGGGGTTTTGCTTGAGCTTATGGTAGACCCCGTTCAATGGGAGATCTGCGGTATTGATTCTGGTGGTGAAAGAAGATGGCGAGAAGTTGAAAGATAGAGATTGGGAAATTTAATGGTCAAAGTATTGAGTTGTGGAAACTCAAGATGGAGGATCTATTGGTCGATAAAGATCAGTGGATCGTAGTATATCCAGGTACTAAACCAATGGGAGTGTCCGATGAAGAATGGAAGAAGTTGGATTGGAAGGCAAAGAGCGCAATATGATTGTGTTTCTCAGATTCAGTATTGTTGAATGTATTAGGGGAAGGTATGGCGAAGACTTTGTGGGACAAGTTAGGGACTTTGTACCAATCTAAGTCTCTGGTGAATAAATTGTTCCTACGGAAAAAGATGTATAACCTGATGATGAAAAACGAAGACTTGGTGACAGAGCATCTGAATGCGTTTCATACTGTGGTAAGATAGTTATCGTATGTTAATATCAAAGTTTCAGATGAAGATAAGTGCATTATTTTGTTGTGTTCTCTACTAGATTCGTGGGATAGTCTAGTTATCGCAATAGGTAGCAATGCAACTGCCTTGCAATTTGATGAAATAGTCTCATCCTTGTTGATGGAGGAGATGAGACAGAAAAATATGGAGAGCCAAAATGGTGATGCCTTGTCTGTATGAGGAAGGTTCTAGAACAGAAACAAAAATAAATTATCGAGTGGGAGATCTAAATCTCCAGGAAAACTTATAAAGGTGGTGTGCTGGAAATGTGGAAAGGAAGGGCACTACAAAAGGGACTGTAAATCTAAAGCTCCTAATAAAGAAAAGGGATCTGATGATGCTCCTTATGCAGAGGAAAAAACCAACTTAGATGAAGGTGGGGATGTGTACCTGGCTTCTTCAAGTACACATGTATGTCACGAGGCATGGTTGATTAACTGAGGTGCATCCTTTCACTTCATTCCCCATAGAGAGTGGTTCTGTGAGTATGAGAAATATGATGGTGGTGATGTCTTCTTTGGGGGTGACAGGAAGGCTAGAATCATTAGTTGCAGGAAAGTAAAGTCGAAGTTGTAAGGTGGAAGGGTGTTCTGCATATTCCTGCATTAGCCAGAAATCTAATTTTTGTAAGCAAGTTGGATGATGCAGGGTAAAAACAATGTTCGAGAAGGATACCTGCAAGATGGTTTAGGGAGCACTGGTATTGATGCAGGGATTTTGGATTGGAACTCTGTATAAGCTACAAGGTAGCACTGTTGTTGATGGGTGCAACAGTTCTATGGTTCTTGAAAGTGGAGTAGAAAATCTAGTGGTCTCTAGAGAGAACCTATGTTGTGGCATCAAAGGCTTGGAATTATTGGAGAGAAGGGCCTTTGAATACTTCATGGTAAAGGTATGGTAGAAGGTATGAGTAATAGCTCTCTGGATTTTGATTTCCGTGAAAATTGTGTATATGGGAAGCATAATTGGGTGAGTTTCCCCTCTGGTGGTAAGAGGGCGAAACAGATATTAGAGCTTGTGCACAGTGATGTGTTTGGAACTGTGAAGTTTCCATCACTAAGTAAGCCTATGTATTATGTATCCTTTATAGATGATTTCTCAAGGAATACATGGATATATTTCCTTAAGAAGAAATCTGAAGTCTTTGACAAGTTTAAAGAATTTAAGGCTCTGGTGGAAAATCAAACAGAAAAGAAGACAAAGGTGCTGAGGACATATAACAGTGGAGAGTTTTGCAGTAAGGAATTTGAAGAATTTTGTAAGAAGTGTGGTATAGCATGACACAAGACTACTCTATACACACTTGAAAAAAATGGAGTTGCAGAAAGAATGAACAAGACGTTCATGGAAAGAGAAAGAAGCATGCTCAGTGGTGCTAGATTAGGAAAGGAATTTTGGGTAGAGGCGGTGGAGACAACATGTTACTTGGTAAACAGATGACCTTTATCAGTGTTGGAGGATAAGACTCCATAAGAGGTGCGGACCGGTAAGCAATCATCTCTTTCACATCTGAGGGTGTTTGGATGTGATGCATATGTACATGTTCCGAAGGAGAAATGAACCAAGTTAGATAGTAAATATGAAAAGTGCATATTTATTGGGTATAAGGATGGTTTAAAGGGTTACAAGCTTTGGAACCCAGTAACAAGGAAGGTTGTGTACAACCAAAATGTGGTGTTTAGAGTGGTAAAAGATGTTATTAAATATGAAGTCCAAGAAAAGAAACCTTAGAAGATAGAATTTAAACTAAAGGAGGAAGAATCAGACTCTACAACAGAGGAGGAATAATAAGATGAAGAGCCACAAACTCCAGGTGTGAGAAACTCAATTCGAGAAAGAAGGCGGCCAAAAAGGTATAGTCCATCTACTTTCTGTTCAATTTTTTCTTTATCTATTACTGATGATGATCCCATAACTATGAAGGAAGCAGTAGATTCAGAGGATGGAAAACTCTGGAAAGAGGCCATGGTTGATGAAATGGCATCTTTGCACAAAAATGAGACTTGGGATCTGGTGGAGTTGTCTGATGGAAGGAAACCCATTGGCTAAAAATGGGTGTTCAAGAAGAAGACAAATGCAACAGGAAAGGTGGAGAAATACAAAGCTCGGTTGGTAGCAAAAGGTTATTCCCAGGTGCTAGGAATTGATTTTGGTGATATTTTCTCCTGTTGCAAGGTACTTCTATAGATTACTTTATCATTTCCTGCTGCTTTGATTGAGGGTAGAGCAAATGGATGTGAAGACACATTTCTCACGGGGATCTAGAACAGGAGATCTACATCGCAACCTAAGGATTGCAGTGGAGCTAAATAACTGTATGCAACTAAGAATTCTTTGTATGGGTTTAAAACGTCACCAGGATGTGTATCAGAATTTTGATACATTTATACGAGGACTTGGCTTCACCAGAAGCAAAGCATATCACTGTGTGTATTTTAAATTAATTGGTGATCGTGTTATTTATCTAGTCTTGTATGTGGATGATATGTTGCTAGATTGAAATGAAAAAGAAATTATCCAAGATTTGAAGACCCATTTGTCCTCAAAATTCGACATGAAAGATCTTGGTGCTGCAAACTATATTTTGGGCATGGAAATTAAAAGAGATCAGACAAAGAGGAAGCTCTGGTTAAACTAGAGGAAGTATGTCGAGAGAATATTGCAGAGGTTTAATATGCAGGATAGTAAACCGGTGAAGGTTCCCATTCCTCTCGGTGTAAATTTATCTACTAAACAGTGTCCCAAGATACAAGAAGAGGAAGATGACATGTCCCTTGTTCCATATGCAAGTGCAATCAGTAACCTGATGTATGTGTGGTTTGTACTAGACCAGACATTGCACATGCAGTGGGAGTATTGAGCAGGTTTATGTGAAAACCAGGGAAGGAGCACTGGACAGCAGTGAAGCGGGCTTTCAGGTATTTGCATGCCACTAGTGATTATGATTTGTGCTACCAAGGAAGACCAGGATTGGACAAAGTGTTGGATATTCATGGCTTTGTTGATGCAGACTGGGCTGGAGATCTAGATTGGAGAAGATCTACAAGTGGGTATGTGTTTAACCTATTTGGAGGTGCAGTCAGTTGGATGAGTAAGAAAAAATCTATTGTGGCTCTATCAACTACAGAGGCAGAATACATGGCAGCCACTCATGCAAGAAAGGAAGAAATTTGGTTGCAGAGATTGTGTTCAAGTATGGGGTTAGTACAGGGAGCTATAAGGATAGACTGTGACGGCCAAAGTGCAATATTCTTGGAAAAGAACCCCGCATATCATTCAAAGACAAAGCACATTGATGTTCAATATCACTTTGTGAGGGATATGATAGAAGACAAAAAGGTGTTGTTGGTAAAGGTGGATACTTTGAAGAATACTGCAGTTGCATTGACAAAATCTATGACCTCTGAGAAGTTCTCTTGGTGTTGAGAAACAATGGGCTTTGCAGGGTTGGATAAATGACTAAGCTCTCTTGTGGCCCCCTGTGGAAAGAAAACAACAAGTGGGAGAATATTGGGTTGTGTTATATTCTTTCCACGACTAGCCCACATAGTTAACTGGGGGGTTAGAAGGGGGGCAGAGCCCCCCCTTTGTTGCGTCGATTGTGTAGCGTGGGGAGTCACAGGGGGTTTGAGGGGTGTAGGTAACCCTACTCTATGGCGTCCGTGGTAGCGCCCCGAAAAATTTTGGTTTTGGACCCTATATTAGGTTGGGCATGCCTACCTATGGTTTTGTGCATGTTTTTCACACATGGTTTTGGACCCTATATTAGGTTGGACAGACCTACCTATGGTTTTGTGCATGTTTTTTGCACATGCTTTTGGATGTGATGGTTTTTAGTCCATGGTTTTGGACGTGATGGTTTTCAGTATATGGTATTGGATGCTTCGATATATATAAATATGTATTGTAACATTGAAAGGAATATAATGAAAAATCAAGCTGGTAGTCCTGGTTTTGGGATCCAGGGGAAAATCTCTATATATATGTGTTTTATGTGTTATCCTCTTGCATTGTTTATTTTTTGTGTTTTAGAATTCGTATGCAGGTAATTTCTGTATGGGGTTAAAACCTACAAAATCCTTGCAGATGATTTATGGATGTGGGGATTTTCCATTCCCTAATGGATTTAATTTTGCTAGGGTCTACCTTAACACCTTCATAAGATACAATATGGCCCAGATATTCTACCTCTTGTACTCCAAAGAAACATTTGGAGATTTTTTCATACAATTGTTTCTCCTCCACTAGTTTGAGCACCCTATCAACATGTTGAACATGATCCTTCCAAGACTTTCTATAGATTAGTATATCATCAAAAAACTAATAACGCAAATTTTCTAAGGAAGGGTTTGAAAATGAAATTCATCAAACCTTGAAATGTAGAAGGTGCATTGGTAAGGCCAAAAGGCATGACCAAAAATTCATAATGACCCTCATGAGTTCTAAACGCTGTTTTCAAAACGTCTTAAGTCTTCATTCTGATTTGATGATATCCTAAACAAAGATCCAACTTAGTGAAGTAAATTGATCCATGCAATTCATCCAATAGTTCATCAATGACAAGAATGGAATATTTATCTTTAATAGTGAACTTGTTGATCTCCCTATAATCTGCACACATGCACCATGATCCATCTTTCTTGTGCACTAATACTACTGGAGAAGAGAAAGAGCTTTGACTAGGTTGAATTATACCATCCTCTAGCATTTCTGCAACCATACGTTTAATTTCACTCTTTTGGGCATAGGGATATCTATAAGGCCTAATGTTTGGAGGAACACTTCCTCGAACCAAATGAATAGCATGATCATGATCACGAATAGGTGCAAGACGTTTGGGCATCTCAAATACCTTGGAATGATTATCCCATACTTTTTGGAGATTTGGAAAAATAAATGATTTTGATGCAGGAACCTCTAGCGAACATACACCTCGTTGTTCTTTCTTTAGAAGCTGTCATTCCATTAGAGCTGATTATCTTTCCCAGGTTCCTTATGATACCTCTTAATTCAACTTCCTTTCCTTCTGAAGAAAATTTTATAAAATGTTCTCGAAAATAAAAACTATTGTACCCAAGGATTGTAGCCATTGGACTCCTAGTACAACATCAACACCACCCATTGGAATGGAAATAATTGGGCTATTCAATACCTACTCTCCCATGGATAGCTTGATATTATGGCACTTTCCAGATGGTTCCTCCACTTGCAACCATCACTTGACACTCTAGTGTTGGATATAGGAAGAAATTCAATTCCTTGGCTATCTTATAATGAATAAACTTATGGGTACTTCCTGAATCAATCAACACTATTACCTTTTTCTTCTTGATATGTCCTTCTATCTTGATAGTTTGAGGAGTGGTAATTCCAACCAATGCATTACAAGATATGGTTGGATTCATTTCTTCTTTCTCTAGGGATTGTTCATGGTGATATCCTCTTCTTTTGACGTTTCTTGTTCCTTTCCTTCCTACTCTTATGTAAAATAATTTATTCTCAGCACATGTATGACCTTTAGTGTATTTGTTATCACAACTGTGACAAATCCATTTTGCTCTTTTTTCTTCCAATTGTTGGGGTGTCAACCTTGTAGGTTGTGGAAGGCTAGGGTAAATAACCCTTCCATCCTTATAGTTGAGTGGTAGGCTTCCTTATTGCCATAACTTTCCTTTCCATTTTTCTTGCCAACTTCCAATGAGTCAGGTTCCCAAGGGTGAACCTCATGTTGGATGTTATCCTTTAAAGTCCCTATGAACACATCAATCCTATGATCCTCTGGAATATCTATTACCCATATATTAAATTTTTGGAAGTCCTCAATGTGCTCCATCATTGAACCCTTTTGTTTGAGGTTTATCAATTGGCTAAAAAAAGTGTTGCTTTTTGTATCCTCATAATGTGCTATCATTTCTTCCGTAAAAATTGCCCAAGTGACAATTTGTTTACAAGAGAAAATCCATTGATACCATACAAACTGATTTGGTTCCAAATATAAAGTTGCAATGCGTACCTTTTCTGTGTTTTGCACATTATGGAGATCAAAAAATTGCTCCATTTGTAGTATCCATGTTGCAGGATACTTTCCATCAAACTTCCTCATATCGATGTTTGGAACATGGTGGGTATTCAATCCAATGTTAGAGTCTATGAAATCATGATTAACATTTCTTTTGTTCTCATCATGAGTTTCCTTTACTACCATTTCACCATTAGTAAGAATTTCTTTTAGCAACTTAGTCGAATCTATCTTCAAATCTTTAATGTTGCCTTTTAGTTTTTCTTCTATACCATCCATTTTAGCGTCCATGCCATTCATCTTAGCTTCCATGCCATCCATATTAGTTTTCATGCCATCCATCTTAACTTGCACGCTATTCATATTAGCTTCCACACCATTTATCTTCGCTTCCACTCCTTTCTTTAAACCATCAATCTTTGCTTCTGTTACCTTTTGTGAGAGTGAAATTTGTTGCACTTGGTCTCGTAATTTTGATATATCATGTTGCATTTCTTCCTCTTATTTTTGAGTCATACCAGAGATTTCAGGTTGCTTACTAGGTGTTTCCATTTTCTTTTTTCGAGGCATCAATTAATAACAATTATGCTTTACTATGCCCTTTGAACTTCAAACTAATTTTTCAACCCAAACTTATGCAAAATTTTAAAAAGTCTACACACCTCTTTTCGCTTTGTAGAAGCTTGATATTGAATTTGCTGTATCTCTGTAATTGCAGATCTCCAAGGTCTGAAATTTCTTCCTGCGGTATCCTTACGAATCCTCTTTCCAATTCCACCAGTCTTATCAAAAGTTTATTTTCCAAGAAAGAGTTATGTCTGATATCCTAAGATGACCTGATTATATAATTTTTCAGTAGAGAGAACTTGTACGACGTGCCACATGTGACTATTTCAACCTTCGGATCTGAAACATAAATAGAGAAAATGACAGTTCTTCCTCTTTTTGTAACTTCTTATGAAATTTCAACTTGATGCTGAAAGAGAAGTTATGACGATTTTCCCAAGGTCACCTATTTGGAATGTAATTCGGGAGTCTGCAAAAACTCTAGATTCCTCAGATCATATCTCTGAAAATATAGTGAGACAATATCTGAAATTCAGACCCTAGGTTCAGAACAATTTCAGCTCAAATGGGTCTTTTAGCTTCTGAAACATCGCGGAAAAAGGTTATAGTGAAAATTCCATGATGACCTGTTTGGAGCAGCGAAACCCTATAATCGAAAGCCCTGGTAGAAGGAAAATTTTAGGAACCACCCTAAATTTATATGTATAATAAATGGGCAAATCCCCATGATACATACGAAAAATGGAAGGTGATTTTATCACTAATATAATATGTATATATATATATTTTTTGGCGAATCTCTCACCAGATTATATTATCTTGTAAATTCATGGCGAATCTTTCACTGAATTATAAAATCTTATAAGATCTTGGAAAATCTTTCACTGAATAATAAAACATTATGAAGTCTTGGCAAATGTTTTGTTAAAGTATGAAACCATATATGATAATAATAAAATATATTCATTAAACTGTAATATACTGACATACATGTTTGGAAAAAGGAAACATAATTTTCACTTCATACAAACAATGTTGCAAGTTTTAGTGGCCATGTTTGTCATGGTAGGAGAGATTGATATTTTCTCTACAACTTTTGTCAAAATATCACTTTTGCCAGGCTATCAAATTTCTTTCTTATTCCATAGACTCCAACTGCGAGATTAAAAAAAAAAAACACATTAAGTTTGTTTACCCCAACACGCCAACAAGTAGCAAGCCCCAACTATATAATATAATGAAGTAGTGGGTATCTCAAAGGCCTGAAGGGGATCTAATGGAAAGAAGTGACCGTTGTCAGAAGCCTTCCAATCAATATATAAATATATAAATGTAGATTTATTATTATTTTAATTGGAAATCTTAAATTAAATAATAAAATTTAATTACATCTCTCCCAATCTAAATTTCTTATTAGCATAATTCACTACCTTCATACCATTTTTAACAGCGTTGTAACATGTGGATTAATTTCCTTTTTGGTGCATAATGTCCGCCTTTTTGGAGCATAATTCGGTACCTTCATACCATTTTTAACAACGTTGTAACATGTGGATTAATTTCCTTTTTGGTGCACAATCTCCACCTTTAAGGACCATATGGTGCAGTGACCCAAACCCTATAGATCATTACGACAAACTAAGAATAACAGAGAAGATGAAAGGTTGTACAAACTAGGATATTTTTCAAACAACTAATCCAAGATCAGTACCTTAACTTTTTCATGAAGATATCATATTGAGAATATTTGAAAAGTGGTAGGAAATCTGGGCAGCAACTATCTCTCTTCTGCGAGGGTGATGCGGAAAGAGTTAAGATTTTAGAAAAACCAATATTAATGGAGATATCGGTATTTTTTACTAAATTTTGTGAAGTGACTAAATGTAGCTTTAACCATTCACCTTAAGATTTTTTTTACAATATAATTTCCTAAGTCTATTTAATATCTTCATTATCATAAAAACCAACCTATATCCATCTTAACTCCACATCTACCACTCTTAGAGGGATGAAATCTATTTATCCCTCCCAACACTTGGTAGACCCATAATTAAAATGGATTTAAGCTGATATAATTTCCCCTTTAAATAGTTTATGCTCACATGAATACCATGGTATTACCATGGGTAAATCCCATGGGTTATCATAAACCTGGAGCTTAAAAACTACTATTGGTAGTTTATAAAAATTAATAAAATTAATAATTGACTTTCATTTTATTTCTTTATTTTAACCAAGTTAAAATGTTTAAGTGACATTAAATTACAACATCCATTTTTACTCTTGATCTACCAGGCCCCGAGAGGGATCAAATATTTTTCACTCTATGTTAGTTTGCATATCACGATATTTGATCCAAAGTAAAGATGGATCTGTTATCTCAAAATCAAGCTTGGAAGCCTGCAAACCAGGAAGACTTCAAGTAACTATTTCAAACCAATCTTTTGACTAAGGCTTAGCCTCCTTAGCCTGAGAGGGCTCTCTCAAAGGGTTATTGATTTTGACTAATAATTAGATGGCTAACTCTTGTGGAATAACATTGACAAAGATGAAGGCTGGATAAACATTACATAAGTTTCCATTGGGCCTATGGAGTCAATCATACTTCAGTAAACAATGATACTGCCTTTACATAGAAGTCAGGGCATTTAGCATTTGGATGTTCAGAACACAACTCATATAAAACCACAGTTCATAAATGCATACAGGAAATCATAGCACAATCAGTGAATTCTGAGTGATTACACATCTATGCAACTGTAAAAGACATTAAGGAAAGAATAAAATCACACATTCTGAACATGGAAATCCTTCATAAATCCTGAGAAGAAAAGCAGCCAACTTATATTACTGAATTCTGTCTTTACATAAGCCAAAACAGTACTCTGTTATAAAATTTCCAACCTTCATTACATTGTTGTTTCAACTATATATAGAATCCTTATTCTAACTAATTCGAGCTTCCTCCTCCAGCATGAGGGGAATTAGATAACTTGATAACTACTTCTAATGACACCTATCAACTATTTAACTAACTATTAAATACAATAAAGTGCTGACTGGAGTTTTAAAGAGTTCTAAATTAACTATGACTCTAACTCTATTTTCCATGCATAGTGGCTTCTCCTTGTTCTTTGACACCTGGTCCTCTTTCGATTTGGATGAGCTGGATGTTTAATACTCCATATTGACCTTGAACGCTGAATCTTTTAACTGCTCAGTAGTATTAGGAGATGTCCCTTGCTTCTCGGTTTCGGTTTTCCTCAAATTGCTCGAATGTACAGCAGCATGTCTTCCAGCCTTTAATAACCCAAAATATGGAACTCTGCCACGTTCTTGATGTGTTGTAGGCTGCATCGATGGACATGTGTGCAAGCAAAAGTTCCTTGTATGCAAATCATTTAATACCTTTTGAACGGTGATAAAGGGGCTTTACAACAGAAATTTAAACTTGGGTTAAAATATTCCACCTTTTTAAACGTACACCTGTCTTGATCTGAATGACTATTGTAGCTCCATCTGATGCCTGCTGAATTATTTGAAACAGCTTGCTTTTGACCCGAGATCTTTATCACCCAAACATTTGATTGCCAAAAACTCCCTTTGATTTTTCATATGTATAGCAGGGATTTACATGTCTTCAAAACAATAAGACTAAACAAATTTGACAAGAATTTGGAACAAAACCTTTCTTGAAAAGAAAATTCATTTAGCAAGTAACTGGCCTAGCTGTGCCTTCGGGTCTTCAATTTTCTTCTTCATAGCTTTATTACCAGCTCTTAGTTGCATATTGATCATTCTAATGTACTTGGCTTCTTTGATTGCTGGTACTGTCTAGGTGTGAAATTGTGTATTGCAATCAACCACTTCTACAGCTGCATTCTCTTCCCATAGAGTTTTAATTCTATAATAGTTTGCTTGTATGATTGCATGTCTTCTAGCAGCTTTCTTCAACTTGGCAATCTCATGCTTAGCAGATTCCAATTGGCTCTTCAGGTCTGTTATATTGTCTTCTTTAGATGTAATGACTGTTTTGCTTGTGCTCTTCTTTTGCCAATGTTGTGTCCCTTCCCCTGTTTCCTCTGTTATGGGCAGTGCTTCCTGTGCTTGCTGGAATCTTCTTGTCATAGGTCTTCTAGGTTTAAAAACAAACTCTTCAGCTGGCTCATCAAATTTAAACCTTTTTGAGGCCTTGGTTTTCTTGTTACCTTCTTGCGGTGACTGTGTCAAATCAATATGAACTGGTTCAGACTGCTCGAATTCAATGGCCTGTAATAAATCATTCAAGCTTGCCTTAGACACTAGGCTCTCTTCAACGGCTATGGCTTTACCTTTTTCCTTATTTATTTGGCTTCTTGTCCTTACCCTTGAGACTGCTTTAGATCTTCTTGTTTCAGGTACAGTCTTCTTATCCTGAGTTTTTTCCTTTGTTAATTGCTGAGGTTGTTCTTGAATGATTAGTGGCTTCACTGGTTTTCTTAGCTGTGACTTGGTTTGCTTTTTAGCTCTTACTTCCTTTTGAAGCTCAACTATGGTGAATTCTCTAGCTGGTTGTGGAGTAAGGCCAGTCGTGCTTTGGAATCCAGCCATGAAAATAAACGAATTCCAGTCTCTGCCTATCTTTTGGAGGCCATCTAAAACTAGCAACTTAATCAAACCATGATGAAACAAAGAGGTTTCACAGTCCTCTTTCCTCAGCTGCACCTTATCACACATCTTACTCAAACTGTGAAACAAATAAAAAGGAATGTCTATGGCGAATTTCCCAGTGAAATGCAAAAGTAGTTTAAAATGGTAAGAATAGACCTTATTGTACCTTCCTTCACAGGTCAAATATTTCTGTATGCAGGTGAGAAGAAGAGCATAATGTTCCTTGATATAGTTTATGGGCACTGCTTTTGTTAAGTCTTCGTTTACATATGCCTCCTTTAAAAACTCCTTATAAGGATTCATATCAAACTTGAAATTTTTAAACCATTCTTCCCGTCATCTTGGGATCTCTGTCACAGCAGATATTGCTTCTGGAGAAACATGTACTTCTAGCATAGCTATCTTTGAATTTAAACCAGTGAAGTTTAGCACAAATTCTTTAGTTACCTGCGCATGTCCTCCTTGTAGCTTTTTGCAAAAGTTCCAGCACCCGGCATCTTTAAACGCTTTCTTCACGCCTTCATCCCTCAACGCTATGTCCAGGCCTTCAGGTTCATACCTCTGGCATTTACCGGATCTGTGCTCTTTTCTCTCCATTTTTCCCTTCGAGATCTTCACACACAAAGTCTAACAACTCCGGTCGAAATGGTGATTCAGCTCTTTTTTAATTCAGCCTCGCTTGTAATCAGGCTCACTTGAAATCAGCCTCGCTTAAAATTCAAATTATTTCATTGAAACACTTCAATACATAATCAGGCAGACTTTTCACTCATGCAGCACTTACGACTATCATTAAGGTCTATGCATGGTAAAATCTCTTGGGAATGATATTTTTGTGCATATCAACAGATCTATTGGTGGGGTAGTGGCAAATGAGCGTTCAAACGTGATACAAGAGGTACACAAACAGACATGAGTGGACACAATTGATGACTCTCCTATGGACTTGACATTTCAGGAAAGATTCGCTGCGAAATGCACGAATCCATGATTTCGCAGTGCTGTTAGTTTTAAATTCTAATGATGCGCTGCGAAACTGCCTAATCATGACGCGTTGCAAAACTGCTTAACCATGATTGCGCTGCGAAACTGGCAAATGGGATTAAGCTGCGAAATCACTAAAAGACACGGTGACTCGGATAAGACAAGACATGACTATGGAACAATGATGGGTGGAGGAGAACCAATAGGAGTCGAGTATGCTTTGAGTTAAAAACTTTTAAAACTCCAAATCCTAAGTGAGAAAAAAAATAAAATGAAATCAACTTTAACACAGACCTTTGTCATCGGACTAGGACAGACAATTATATGCATCAAATTTTCAGTTCTAAGTGATAACATGATCTATGCTAGTTTAATTCCCCCCTTTAAATAGGCTGCATTCCATGTGAATACCATGGGTCAATACCATGTGCCATCTTTATTTTTATTAATACTAATATTATAGTTAATAATTTTTTTGCATGGTATTAATAATAATTTGGCCCATGGTATTTGGCCCATAAGCTTCACCTAAATATAACACATTTTTTTGAGTGTCCTTAAATATAAGGTGGCTTATGGAGTAAATATAAAAAATGTTTTATTTATTTACCATACCTCTCGTTTATTTATATTTTTATTAATTTACCATACCTCTTTTATAAATATGGTATTTGGCCCAGAGGATTCACTTAAATAAAACATCTTTTTTGAGCCTTCTTAAATAGAAAGAAAGTTATGGACTAAATATAGAAAGAGGTTTTATTTATTTACCATACCTATAGTTTATTTATATTTTTATTTATTTACACGCTTGCGTGTTCATAAATATAAGGTGACATATGGAGTAAATATAAAAAAATGTTTTATTTATTTACCATACCTCTCGTTTATTTATATTTTTATTAATTTACCATACCTCTTTTATAAATATGGTATTTGGCCCATAGGATTCACTTAAATGAAATCTCATTTTTGAGCCTTAAATAGAAAGAGGGTTATGGACTAAATATAAAAAGAGGTTTTATTTATTTACCATACCTCTAGTTTATTTGTATTTTTATTTATTTACCATACTTTTGGAGTAAGTATAAAAAGTGCTTTTATTTATTTACCATACCTCTACTGTATTTATATTTTTATTTATAACTATCATAAATACATTTTCTTGAAAATGAGGGTGAATGGAAGATTGTAACTCCTAATTTCAAGGGCTAAATTTACTTTTTTTACCCTCTCCTTAAAATAAGGTGGGCTAACCTCCATACCTAATTTTTTTATAAAATAAATTTGAGGCGATTTGTAACAATGTACTATGATACAAAATATTTTCCCAATAAAAATATAAAACCCCTTAATTTAGCCCAAGGAGAATATTCGCCCCTAAAATTTTTCATGCCCTAATACCAAATGTTATGAAACCAGCTCACAAACATATAGGAAAGAAAGATCAACACCTTAGAAATCAGCCTCTTCGAGGGGGAAACCTCCTTTATATTACACAAATGAACAATTCTTGGATGATAGAAATGACTAAAATCTCCTTTCTATATATAGGAGTCTAAGGGGTCACAATATAATCAAAGTCGACATAACAATAATAATATATTACAATAGTGGGCTTCTATCAGGCACAATAATAACAATATGGGGACGATAGGGCACAACAATAACAATAAGGGCTACAATGACAATAGTAATGGGGGAATCACTAGTATTATAGGGACCTAACATTCACCATATATGAAGTCTTTGGACTACACAACATACTGGTCATGGGTCTCTTGAGGAAGGTAGTACACATGATGGTGCATATCATCCCAAGGGTAATCAGGGGTGCTCATAGCTTCCATGATGTCTTCTTCAGAATGGAAGATGGGCGGATTAAAGGAAGAAATACCACATAATGACGAATAGATACCTTAAGCATCTTCATGAGAGACAAGTTCACATATGCATCATCAAGGTTGGGAGACATATCACTAGTAGATCAAATATCTACTGATGTTGAGACCGAGGTGTTCATCGAAGAACTTTTAATAGAATCATAAGAAGAGACATCAAGGGAGTTCCAAGGAATCACTCTCATGGACGACGACAAGTAGAGAATAGGAGCGGAACTATTTTTCATCTTGACATTAGGGGGAGGGATCACAATGGGGGTTTGAGAGACCTCCTATTTTGGTGTAGTAGCGGGACCAAAATCTACAGGTAAAGCAGAAGTGGAATCATTACTAGCGACCTATAATTCTCAAAGCACTTGAAGTGTATCATGAAAATAGCTGAGACAAGGATGGTGATTGAAATAGTGGTCATAGTTATTACACAAATTACATGGGTGGTTTGTGCAAAACAATCAGATATTCTTAGTTTGCTTAGGTAAGGTGACATGGACCTCAGGAATGTTAGGATCAGGGAAGGTATGAGTGACCACGTCCTTAACATGAGGGAGTTCAAGACAGTTATTGGTAGCATGACTGACAACATCACACAAAGCACAAGGAGGAAGAGGCTTTGGTAGCTTAGTAGGAGTTAGAGTTGCAGGGGGGGCCTTGTCTTGGGTTCCCTTCTTTTGGGCTTCTCCTCCTTTCCAAGAGGCTTTCGCAACAAGAGTAGGACCATGTTGAGGTTGTTTTGGAACTGAAGCATAAGCAGGGGTAGGAACAACTAGTTGGACCGAGGTCAAAGTAGTGTAATGTTTCAATTGATTGGGTGGAGTGTTTGCGAGGGGATCGATGTACAAGAGTGGGATCCCCAAGGTAATATTGGGTAAACTCAATGTAGCCATGAAAGGTGTAGAACACAATCGAGGAGTTGGAAACAAGAATAGTATCTCACCAAAAGGAGATGTAGAAAATCCTATAGATTCACAAGCTAATGTAATTTTTTAAAGAAAGAGACAAGAATCTACTTCTACTCTTTACAGTGGAAGCCCATAAACACTGAGCAAACAATAGTTAATAGAGGAAGAGAATCAATGAAATATAACACAATAAATATCCAGGGAAAGCCACAACTCAAAACCCCACTATCTATTTTGTATTAATCCAGAAAATCAAGATGAAATTAAAATGATTTTTGTCTCTAGAACAATCCCACCACTCAGCAAATTCAATGTCCAACCCATAAGCAAGATCAAGGCCAAATATTAGCCTCTTCACAAGCTCTCCAAGTCTATATTCCAATGTGTAATTCCTATGAATGATAACTTGTATTTAAAGGAAAATAAAGCCTCTAAAAATAGTGCAATCCCTCAAGGATCAGTTCCTGATTTCATCCACTATCAATGCAACTTAGAAAAATCTAAAACAAATAGTACATTGTCCCTGCACTCTAGTCTCAACTGGGTCTTCGAATTGACATGCATGAGTTTCTTATGAGTAAATATTCAGTTAACTAGAGTAGCACTAGTGGAGTTCATTAGTGTGACCATTGGCTGTTAACTCACTATTAATTCTCTCAATCAGTTAGAGAACTAATTTAACTGAGTTGAATCATGAAACTGAGTCTTCTATTTTAAAACTCACAATTAACTCACACTAGGCTCCTACAAAGTAGGGATAACATATACATGTCTTCCAAAACACTTCCAACTCGAATTTCCTAAGTTAAGTAAGTTTAATAAACTTAATTTAACTATTTTAAGTTGCTATGAGAATAGAATTCGAATTTAATTCATAGTTTAATTCATGAACAAATTAAATTGGAATTTCTTATTTCCATTTCTCAACACTCCATCTCAACAAGAAAGGGATTATCAACTACCCCGATCTTGTCTCGATGAAACTTGAATTTACATCGTGACAATGCCCTTTTCAAGATGTCATCATCTTTCTCCTCCATTGGAATGTAATCCAACAACATGGTCCACCTCAATAGACATCTCTAAGATGATGATACCATATATCAATATGCTTAGTGTGATCATGAAAGACTGGATTTTCAGAGAGTTTGATATAGCTCTGATTATCACAATAAATCATTGTCAGATTTATCTGTCGACCAAACAAACCAACCAAGATATTCCTCATCTAGATAGCCTCACATGCTTCCTGACTTGTATCCATGTACTTTGCCTCTGTCGAGCTGAGTGCAACCGATCTCTGCTTCCTATTGTACCAAGAAATTGTCACTAACCCAATACTAAAGATCCCTCCTAATGTGCTCTTCCTATCAGATGGACTCCCTGCCCAATCTGCATTGTTGAAGCCTTAAAGCTTCACTCCCTCTATCTATTTGTACCATAAACCAAACTAAGTAGTGCCTCTAAGATATCTCAATACATGCTTTGCCGCCTTCCAATACAGCTTGGTAGGTGTTACACAGTAAAATGTCACTGCCATCATGTCAGTCTCCCTACTGTGCTATAAACCACATTCACCCATACTCATGCTCCTCAAAAATGGCTAAAAAACCCTCTTTGCCTAAGTTAAATGGATCATCGCGTCTGTTTGTCAAATAACCGCGCTGACAAGCGGAGGCCAATGTTGTTGTTGCGCTGCCAGCGCGGAAGCACACGTCTTTTCCGCGCTGGTCCCATTTCTGCAAACAGCGCTCCCTCCGTTGGTCCCTTTCGCGCTGACCAGACTTCCTCTACGTCGGTTTGCGATGTCAGCGCGGAAGTTCACTGTTTTTCCGCGCTGATCCTATTTGGGCGAATTTGTTCCAACAACCAGCCTTCCAGATCCCTCCAGAACTGGTTGTTAGCATTGTTGAGGTCGCCATTCTTTCTCTGGCATGTCTGTTC
>APFE030247501.1:0-22256 GCA_000404065.3 Pinus taeda | reverse complement strand
TAGTGGGGGTATGTAGAGCCTCTAACTTACACCTCATCATCCACAATTACCTACTGTTTTTCATCACTTACCTCTCTCTTTTGCCTCATTTTCAATGTAAAACCACCCAGATCATTACATTAGATGTCATTAAACATGATCAAGTGAGCTTTGCTAATGTGTGACTGTTTTGTTTAGATTTTGACATATTTACAGGCATTCCGCAGCTCTCTGCCAATTCCGCAGTTATCTGATGATTCCGCAGCCATCTGGAGATTCCGCAGCCTTTTTGTTGTTCTCAAGGTTCCACGTGTCATTTCGCCAAACGAGCCACATGGGTACTTAGGTATCAAGGTGCTCGAGGTGTGCCATTTGTTCAATCATCCACGTCATCTGTACCTCCGATCAAACAGGGGCAAGATCCGGTCAACGAAGGCAGCTTAACGGTGATGCGTAAGCTGTTGGGTCACGTCAGCTCAGACGGTGACTTGCCCGTGTTACGCAGAATGTGGGGGACATAATCCAACTCTGGATTCAATGCCCATGACGACCAGGACCTCCAGCTCACCCACGCAGGCTCATGACGTGTTATTGCAGCTTTTATTATGCATGACAGTTTGTTTATTTTTAGTTTTAGTAGCACGCATAGGCTATCCTTCAGATGCCTATAAATACTTGCGTCTATGTACGCTTATAGAGAACTTTTTACTTGCTGTATTTTTATGAACTTGTTGTAATTTTTGAGCATTCCCAAGACTCTGTTTTTATAGTGCTGTTCTAGCACTCTTGACTGTGAATTTTTGCACATGGAGTAATAGAAGCAGTGCTGTTTTGAAGCTTTCAACACTTTGAGTCTTCTTTGGGTTATGTGAATGGAGGGCCCCTGTTCATATTAACCTTGTATAGTATTTTTATGTTCAGCATTTCCTTTTCTTAACGTATGTATAGCATAATTCACTTCATTTTAATTCATTTTGAATCCTTTCTTTAAGCTGATCAGCGTTTCTCTTTTGCAGGTTTTGACCCGGGATTACTTGTGTGTTTATGTGTTTGCTTTATATCTAGTGGTAGTTTTAGTTGACAGATTCAAAGTTGCTGCCTTTACTTTATTTCCATAGTTAATTTTTAGTCTTATTTCTCAAATCTGTCTGCTAACATATGAATGGTCTCTTTATTATAAATTGTTTATCTTTTTGAGATCAGAATACTAATAACTTGCAGCTGACTTTGGGTACCTTTTAGACTACTCTTTAACTAATTTCTAATCGTGCTTTACACAGTACTATGTGATAGAGGCAGAGAGTTAGAAAGAGCAAAATATTATCACTAGTCTTTAAAGTAGATTTTTCTCATTTTATCATTTCTTAGACTTACCTTTAGCTACTTCTTAATCGTGTCTTACACAGTACTATGTGTTAGAGGCAGAGAGTTAGGAAGAGATAAACATTATCATTGTTCTTTTAAGTGATTTTCTTATTTTTGCAGCAGCATGAATGGTGTCTAATACCATTAGAAAGTGGTTCTTTGCTTTCAGCTCATTTTAGTTCATTTATTTCCTTCAAGTTTTCCTTTTCAGCAAGTAATTAGAAACCACTAATCACACACCCTCACTCATCTAGAATTCACTCCACACGCACCATCACTCATTTGCTTATAAATACATCACTCCATCTTAGGAAGATAAATTAATCACAAACAACACCCCCAAACGACAAAAAGCTTTAAGAGGTTGCTTAAGTACATATAGTACACCTTCACTTCATTAGCTTACGAGCCCCGGGTTGACAATTAATGATATCAATTTAGGAATACTAAATTGACCAAACAACTAGTGCGAAGAACTAAGCCACAAGAGATAAATGAGACACAGAGATTTAGAACCCGACACTTGCAAAAGAGTTGATTCTGCACATGAGAATTAGTTTATGTGTGAATATACTGAGATAAATAGGGCATGAAGAACCTGAGGTAACTGAAGAGAAATGACTTACGGACAAATTGGATTCATCATGTACTACCATTATTGAAGTCACCTAATGCCTAGCCAAATCGTATAAGGATACAATGATAAATTAGGGTTATGAATTATATATCCAGGAACTATAAATGTAATCAATAAAGGGAAGAAAAACTTCCAAAAGGGTACTTGAAAGGAAAGGTTGGAACCTTTTCGTTTCACATCCTAGACCTCAAGGGAATGAACAGATAAACCTAATATATGTAAATCCTCAAACACCTAAAGATACCTTTCAGTCAAGAATCAAGTGCACTCACACATAGAGAGAAAAAAATTATTTTAACATCTTTAAGAATGCACAAAAGTGTAGAGCAAGATTCTAGTGAGCGAGATGGAAACAATGTGCTCGCAAAACACTCGAGGAGGTAGGTAGTTACCTATCAAACTATCTCGATCAATCACCATCATAGATCTAAAGCCTAATTTATGGAAGTGGTTGATCCATTTCGAATCCCAACTTGCCAACTTGCCAATTGGCAAGCGATAATGATAGTTTTTGAATGTTCAAATAACCATAAACCTCATCCAAATTATAAGTTCATGTAATGGGAAAACCAAATTTAAACAATACACTAGCCAAGAATCATTCCATCACTATGTAGTAGGTTTTTGAGCCATGAATAAATTGACATTATGTAATTTAACCTATGGTAGAAAATTCAAAGAGATGCCATTGTATAATGGCCAATACTTGTGTCTTCCATTAATCACTAAAGATGATTAGATAACATTAATGTTATTGGTAGGAAATCCAGAATCATATATTTATATCTAGTTATGCAAATATCATTATTCATACTTATATTATGGTTGATTTAATAATGAGGATTTTGTTTTCACTAAGGTATGTTGAAGGTGGCATCAAAGCCAAGTTGCTACATTGATGTGTGATTGGGTAGAATGATCAATAATAATTTGTATCGTATGATTCACAAAGGAAGATAAGGAAGGTGGAAGAAACATGAATAAAGGGAGTGGAGGAACATTTACATTACTAGTGAGGCATCCATAGTATCTGGTTCAATACCCTTTGTGGAACCTAATCTAGGACTGTGGATTTAGCTCAAAACTAAATCCTGGAATCCTAGTGTTGTGCTAATGGAGACCGTAAAAGAATTAAAGGTTGAAATGACGAGCTTAAGAGAATATAATAAACACTTGATGCATGAATAGGAAATGATCATGAAGAGTTTGACATATAGACAAAATCATAGAAACTCCAATCTGAGTCCTGACAATGGAAACTCGGTTAAGTCTTATCGGAGAAGGGAAAATAGTATACCAGAAGGAAGTAAAAAAAAAGAAACTGAGGGTGATAGAGAAACACATGAAAGAGAGTTTGGAAAGTCTTCTGGAAGCAATATGAACAAAGGAGCTAAGAGACAGAATATGGAATTACATGGGGAATTCAAAAATATAAAACCCCAAACTATGATGGTGAAGCTAAATAGGAAATAGAGTTATGATTAGTTAACATGAATAAGTACTTCCAAATTTATGAATATGATGAGAATTTGAAAGCTCAATTAGCAATTTATCAGTACCAAACCTACAAATAATTCTTTCCAAAACCTAGAAGTGAAATTGGCATCCTTGTCTGACACAATCTTCTTCAGAACACGAATCGACCTAACTATATCTATGATGAAGACCTGTGCAATTTCACTAGCTAAATTCATAGACTTTACTAGAATAAAGTGTGCTACCTTGGTCAACCTATCAACCACAACCATAGTAGAATCATGTTGCCTAGATGTCCTTAGCAAGCCTGTAATTAATTACATGGAAATGAACTCCCATTTCCATTCTAGAATCTAAATCGGTTGTAGTAATCCACTTGGATTCTTACACTCTACTTCTACCTATTGATAATCCAAACATCTTACGACAAACTCTACCATCTCTTTCTTTAAATCCGACCATCAGCAGAACTTCTTCATAGTTTTTAATGTATTATGGTATCCCAAGTGACCTGAATATGGTGTAGCATGAAATTCCCGAAGATAAGCTTCTTGAATTCACCGTTATCTGACACATAAATATTGTCCCTAAATCTCAACAAGACATCTATCATGAAATGATAGTCCACATCCTATTCACTTGTACCTTGTTGTTGTAACCTATGCCTAAGCTGCTGGTACTTGTCATCTTATTTTCATGTCTGCGAGATACAACCCTATAAATCTATCCGATATGAACTCAAAACTTCTATGTGATTTACCTATACTCTCCCGCTAAGAGGATATGAAACCATGTTCTCTTTGCCCTTGATGCACTTGATCTCGAAGTCAAACAAACTGATCATGGCCAACCATCTAGCTTGCCTAACATTTAGATTTGGTTGATAAAATAAGTATATCATCCCATTGTGTTCACTAATCAAAATGAACCTCCTACCCAAAATATAGTTCCTCCACTTCTTCAGTGCATGGATGATCGCTGCCAACTCAAGATCATGTGTCACATAGTTTTTCTCATGCTCATTTAGTTTCCTTGATTCGTAGCATACCACATGTCCATCTTGCATCACAACCCCACCAAGTCCTCTCTTGAAATCATCTATGCACACCACATACTCTTTATCTAGATCTGAAATGTTTAGAACTAGAACATTCATCAACAACTACTTCAACTGCTCAAAACTTGCTGCACATTCCTTTGTCCATTCAAATTTCTTTCCTCTCCTCTGCAATGATGTAATATGGTAAGCAATCTATGAGAAGTTATTGATGAACCTCCTGTAATAATTGGATAATCCCAAGAATAATCTGACCTCATCCACATTCCTAGGAGATTCCCATTTCATGATAGCTCTTATCTTTTCTAGATCCAATGTTATGCCTTCCTTGGAGACAAAATGTCCTAGGTATTATATTTCTGTCTGAAATAAATTCCATTTACTATTCCTTGCATACAACTATGTTTCCTTATCAATTTCAACACTGATGCTAAGTGTTAAACATGCTCTTCCTCATTCTTAGAATATATGAATATATAATCAATGAATACAATCACAAACTTGTCCAGATAAGGATGCAGCACACTATTCATCAAGCACATAAAAGTAGTTGGAGCATTAGTTAGACCAAAAGGAACTACGAAAAACTCATAATTCCCACACCTAGTCCAGAAATAAGTCTTGTAGATTTCCTCTTCTTTTGTGTGTACCTGATGGTATCATGATCTCAAATCAATCTTGAGAACGCTGTTGCTCGCTTCAACATATCAAACAAGTCATTGATTCTCGACAATGGATACATGTTCTTGATGGTTACCTTATTTAGTTTCCTATATTCAATGCATAACTTGAGCGTACCATCCTTCTTCTTCACACACTCGGCCTTATGTATCCCTTGTCTATCATCTCCTTCAACTGCAACTTCAATTCTAATAACTCTAGAGTGCTCATCATGTAAGGTGTCTTTGATGCTCGTGCTGCTCCTCATACCAACTCAATAGAAAAGTCCACTTTCCTGTGAGGCGATAACCCTTAAATATCTACTGGGAACACATCTTCAAGCTATTTTAAAACTATATACATCTTCAATACATCTGCATCCTCAACATCCTTACCATTGCCACTGGAAATATACAATGCAAACAAAACAAACCCTTTCATGTGACTGCACTTTGCTTGCATAGTTGTAACCATTCTAGCTGATTTCACATTTTTCTTATTGTGCAAGATTCTTTGTTCTCTATTGTCATCAAATCATTCAATAACCTTTTCATAACAATCAACCTTAGTCCTGTGAAGATACAACCAATCCATACACAACAAGATGTTGTATGATCCCAACAGAAGCACATTCAAATGTGCTGATGTAGGCATACCATTGAACTCAAATGTACAAGCTCTTACCCAATGATGAACTATTTTCTTAGTACCTGTAGCCAACTACACTAATCAAGACTCCACATGCACTTATTTCTTCAAACCAAACTTATCCACCAGGTCAGGGTTAACATAACTATAATTAGAACTACCTAGTCAATCAAAATAGAAACAAATTGATCAAAAAACTTATTGTCTATCTTGATAATAGAAGCTTGATGATATACCTACCTATTATCCGATGCTGCATAAATCCTAGGGATAGTCTACCTAACACCCCCATTGCATGTGCCTCCTGAGAACTGTAGATCTATGGTCTACCACCTTGATGCTCTATGCAATCTCTCCTACGATGATCCTTTCCACAAGTCCATCACTGTAAATGCTTCTTGCTATCACCCGTGTTCTTCTCCTCAGACTGATATCCCCTTCCTCTATTAGATGCATTGAACTTCTTGTGCGGCATTGCATTCTCTTTTTTACCTATGTCTTGTTGTCTTCCTTTCTTCTTATACCATTTTCCCTTAGTCTTGTCATTACCTTTCCAATCCTATTTAGATTCAGAATTGTGCTTTGATTTCTCAGAAAAATGCTTCCACTTCTTTATTTCTTCCTCCAACAATCTAATCTCATGAAAATCAATTTTGTCTTTGAACAAGACCAATAACTCATTGATGAATCTTTTAAACTTAGATTTCTCCTCCTTCAGATAAGGCACATATCTCAACAAATACAAGAATATTGCAATATACGCCTCATCGATAATAGATCCCATCATCAACTCATAGAGCTCCTTTTCCCTTCATCATAGTATCTCTCAAGTAGATACTTCTTCCTGGAAAGTCTTTCAAACTTCCTCCAAGTCAATTCCTCTTCCTGAATGCCTCTAACATTCTTCAACCCTTCCCATGAAATGTCTACTTTACCTTTAAGACTGAAGGTAGCTATTCTGGTTTTAATGTTATATGGATATTCATGCAATATAAATAACTTGCTCATCCAAAGAAACCAAGATTTTACATTATATGACTTCTTCATTTCTCCATCAAATGTAGGTGGCTTTTCTTTCTTGAACTCTTATGGAAAATATTGTTTCTCACTCCTCCTATACAGATGGTGACAATGATGACCATACTGTATCTCTAAACCAGAACTAGGATAGAACCCATGATCACTGCCCCTCTGGTCAGGTGTATCTAGAAATATGCCATCTATAACTACATCCTCTCTATCCAATATATTTCCTAATTGAGACCTACTACCATATGCACCATTTCCTCTTGTCATGACTATTCCTAAATGGTTCTTATCTCTACAAATATGATAAAAGTTGAAGAATGACTGCATTGACCTATGCTTGTTTCTCCTGTTCCCTAGCAAGCCTTTCCTGTGACTAAATTATCCTATCATTATCACCTTTTCAACTCCTTATTTTTGCATTCACACTTCTCAATGTATCTACTAGGTGAGGGGAGTACTCATCACCATGCTGCTTATATGATCTGTAGGGAGAGTGAAGTTAATTATAGTCCACCATTTTTCTATTCATCTTGGTCTTTCTCCTACAAATATATTATGTCAGATAAAACAAATATAAACATGATCAAGCATATCCCAATGAAGTTCAGGGGAGGCTATATTGTCTACAAGATCAATCCATATTAGCACAACACACACACACACACACACACACACACACACACACACACACACACACACACACACACACACACACACACATATATTCCAACATCATGCATGTCAACAACAAATGCATACAATGACCTCATGCATGATAAACCTAACCCCAACAATGCATGCATAACAACCACATAGAAACTCGCATGTATAACGAACACATATATCACTGACATGTATTCATGGCAACCACATCCCAACAACAATATCATCAATTTCTACATCACAACACAACTATAACAATGACCACCACCATGCATAAATACTAGCATATATAAAACCTACATGCATGCATGAAAAACACATTTCACCCATCCATTCCAAGTGTTGAACCTTAGAGTTTTGTTACCACTCTGTAACACCCCTCCTCCCACACTTACCCAAGCTTACTGGTTGACTAGGGTAAATATGTGATGAAGAGTTACTATGATATGACTCATCCTCCTAGGTATAGTTAAAGAAGTGGAATCAACTAGCCAAAACCAAACTAACCTTCCTTAAGAGTTATAGGACCCCCAAGAGCTAACCAACAACTACGGGTTCCCAAACCCTAAATTATGTTTCTTTTTCATTGACCTAGGATCTTAGTCGCTCCCATGACAAGTTAAGCTAGTGGTTGAGACCCTTTATTTCCTCCCATAATCTTGCATCCCAAAGACTATAGACTAATTTACTTAGTTCTGTGCTAGTGACCGTGGCATATGAACCACTTTTTCAAAATCTAGGACCTATGCCTCTCCCCAAAACTTAATGAAACTCTTAGAAATTATAAATAACAAAGAGACAAGGCCTCTAATGTAAAACCTGAAAAAAGGAATTCACTTGACCCATCCCTACTATGACATACATTTCATCAAACACGTCATAAACATATAATGTTCATGTCATAAATACACATCTAAACATATGGGTATTCATACTTACCAAAGAATTGACAAGAAGGACTAAGGCCCTCTCATCATAGCTGAAAAAAATATAACAGGTCATGAATTCAATAACGATTCATTTACTAATGAAAATATGTAATCAACCATAACTAAAATATGTCATAATACCATGCTTATAACCAACATATAACCAACATAATAACAATGATAGAAAAACCATCAAAGACACATAATAACAAGTATAAATACTCATGAAGTACAAGAGGAAATGAGTTCATATTAAGATATGAAAATCCAACCAAGTCATGGACTTCCACGTACCACCCGATCATAGATTGGACTGAACCAAATCTCTTTTTCAACCAATCACCCTATGCCATATTTCAAGCATGAAATTGGGATCTCATGGAAATAACCAACCAAAACCAAAATAGGTCTTCTAGAGGACAAACCACCTAAACCTTCAACTAGTGATTCCACCTCATGATTGGACATCATTAACCATCACCAGATTGGTCTCTAGCCAATTTGTCTAGAGCTCAAGAGTGTTTGTTCCAACCTGGCTCCAGGACTAGTAACTCAACCCATAGCTACCATGGGGCTCCAAAGCGTTTGTCCAAACAAGGCTCCAGGACTAGGAACTTAATCCACAAAGGGATCTAAAGTGTTTTTCCAACCAAGGCTTCCAAGACAAGTAACTCAACCCAAGTTGCTCCAGGGGTTCGAGAGTGTTTTTCCAACCAAGGCTCTAGGAACTAATAACTAAACACACAACAATAAGGAACATGAGAACCAACTAGAAAAACATATGGGAAAATCCACAACACCATGATTGTCTAGGAAATCGAAAGGCTAGGGAAAACCACTATCAATCTAGGTAAATCTCCGTGCCAATGAAAAACCATAACCAAATAACAACATGCATATGCCGTGAATGCCAAAAGTAGAAAATAAATCATACTTGCAACTCGGTACCTGTAAAGAAAACCACTGTAGTTGTTGATCCCAATGTTCTCTTGCGCTTTCTTGTTTTTTTTTTTCTTATTTATCCAAATCCAAAGTATACCAAAATCCTCCAAGAGTGCTCCAATAAACTCTAAGTGTGTAAGAGTATGAGAGAGAGAATAAAAGAGATCTCCAAGCTAAAACTGACAAAAGTTTGTGAACTGATCCTCGAAAGCTTTTCTTTCACTTGCATCCTTAAATGCAACCTGTGACCCTTCAACTTCCTTTTCTCCTATTTTCCATTATTTTCATAAATAAAATGCCAATTAATGACCCTTTTCCTTTGCCATTTCCTTTTCCAATTTCCATAGCCATTTATTAATCACAAGTGATCCCCATCACTGTGTTTTTTTCCCAACATTTAATGTTAGAATACATGTCCCATGAACTTGGCATTATTTTTCTTTTATTAACTTTATTACATGGATTTTTAACTAGGGTTGCTACAAAGATGAAATTTATATAAAGTCCATGAAAAAAAATCCTAAAATAACAACAATACAACTTAAGAACGAAGTTTTTCTTTAACAAATATGAGTCCGTGCATGTTCATGAGTCACATTTATTACTTTTATAATATTTGGGAAGCGTATATTAATAGTAATTGTTTCCAAAATTAAAATAAATTTAAAATGGACCAATGCACAATTTGGAGTTCTTGCCAACAATCACACTGCAAAACGGATAGTTTGAATCCATTTGTCTAATCCTTTCCCCCTTAGCTCTTCTAATTCTGAAAATTGGTTCAAAAATGGATTTTCCATTTTATTTGAATCAAAACTTGCATCTTTTGGGTTACCTTTGTTATCTCTATCTACATCAAGACTACTTATTTTAAGGAGTGCTAGAATTGTTGGGTCAGGGCCGCTCTCCTTAAGCACCACAAAAGAATTAGGATCAATCCTTTTATCTTACAAAATATTGGTCAGCTCTTCATCACCTTGTCTTTCTTTGTTTTTTATCACTAAACTAATCCTTGGATCATTCAATATTTCCTACAAAACCATTTCTAATTCTTAGTCCATACTTTCTTTATTACCGAAAGTCCGCCCTCATGTATTTGGCTCAAACCCTTGACTCTCTATTCCACTACTTCAACCAACTATTGTATGCTTGTTTCATTCTAAGAAGTGTCTTTCTGGTTGATGATCGCTTGGAGTTATTCCACTGTTATCCTCTAGGGCAGTGGAAGGACAAGAACTATTCTTCAATGGAAAACTTGTCCTTCCTCCCTTTCCTCCACATTCCACTAACCTTTGTATCATTCTTTTTCTTTATGTAGAGTGTAGTGCACTAAGGCATTACCTACACTATGCATGCATCCTTACATCCACATGGACAAAGCTCTCTAAGGCATTAATTTCATGTCAAGTAAATTGATGAAATAAGTATGCCCAAGCTTACCCAAATACTCTAAATAAAATATTGAGCTAAGTACTTAGCCATTTAAACTTAATCAAGGATACATTTAAATCATTGTTAGTGGATACGAAATCTTCTTGATCATCCTAGAGAAGCCCTCAACCAAGGAGAGACACAAACTGTCACTCAACATTATTCTAAAATATCACAATTCATACACCAAAACAATGAGGAAAAAGGTGAAAGACCTGAAATCATGCCAAAATAAATTATTGGGTAAATAATTAATATTATGGATAACAATGAATTTTAGAAATTATAAGCATTTCAAACCAATTTTCATGCCAAGAAAATTGAAAGAAAGAAGAGTAGTCCAAATCCAAATGTAAGACCCAATTTGATAACAACATGTAAACATGAGGTTTCAAGTTCACAATAAGGAGTAAGGGAAGAATACAAGAGAAATATAACCAAAAAGAAGAATCCATTTGGAAAACTCTATGGAAAAGGAAAATTATCAATTGAAGAAAGGAATGTTCATAACAACCATAGGAAAAGATTGAGAGAATTCAAACCAAAGGCATCAAATCCATAGGAATAATATTGGGAGTATGATGAGAATACATGGAAGTGATAGGAAATATTATAATTTAAGAGAATATCATCATGGAAAATAGGAATCTTTGAATGAAAAAAATTGAAGATCCAATACAGGTGAAATACAGAGAGATGAGGCAAATGGGACAAATTTTACAAAAGTTAAAAGTAATTTAAAAATATGGTTTCATGACACAAAAATGGAAATTTTCAAGATACATATGTGTAAAAGAGCAAATTCATACCAACCAAAAAATCACAAGGGTAATGAAACACCTAAGCTTGGGGACAAGGACTACTTAGTAAATTATTTGCTTAATAAAGAAGCATAACGACTAATTCAGTTGCAGGACACAAAAACTAATAGAAACCTACTAAATTGCATCCAAAATGTAATGATGCATAAATAAAAGGAACTAACAAGTCAATGACCAATTCATAATTCTAGAAAAGAGTAATCCTTAACTAAAATAAGGGAGAGAGTCATTGTAAAATTTAGCTTAAAAAACAAATTTCAAGCCACCTATTTGAGGACCCCACCTAATTATTTGAGTATGAGATTGCCATGTTAAGGAAAATATATTAAATCAAACCAAAGGAAGAGAAACTCGGTGAGAGTCCATGAATATTCGCAATCGTGCAACATTTCACTACCAACAATACATTAATTACTATATGGGATTCTGCGAGATTAAAGACAGGCAACCACAAGGAATATATAGTATATAATAGATTAATGAATTGACATGTTTCATGGATTTATTTTTGTTTTTTTACACATGTTCCAGGGTCTGATTTTTGGGAGAAGGTTCAACACTTTCTTATGTTCTTTCCTTCTCTGACTAAACATAATGTTCAACAAAACAATGGAGAAGTTTGTAATAAAATAAATAATGATCATACATGTTCAAAAACCTTGTTTTTTCATCAATATCATCAAGACATTCAACATCTAGTCCAAACCTTACTTGGGCACCCATATCCAATGTCACATATACCCATATCCCACCATCCTATGGAATTGGATAGATAAAATGGTAGAATGGAACCTTGCCAGTTTCACAAAGAGTAAAATAATAGCCACGAGTATAATAAGTATTAGGAGTATCTTGAGAAGGAAAACCATCAAATTTTTTAACAAGAGAAGGTGCACTCACCCCAATAGAATTTATTACAATGTATCTGCCGTTGGAGATTGGGATTGTCGACAAATGTATGGATATCCTTTGTTTCACAAACATGAAGACGAATTCCACCTTCATTGATCTGGCCTCCAATAACTAAAGTGTTAAAGATAAAAGTTGTATTATGCTCTTCAACTTATACCTATATCGAGAGTTTAGTAGCTATTAGAGATGCACAAAATATTAATCTTCATAAATCATTTCCATAGACAGACAAAGAATCTCTATGGTCTTAGGACTTATATTATGTGAGATATAAAAATGAACTAAATAATGGATCCATACAAATGTAAAAGCTAAATAAAAAAGGCCCAGTAAAGATTCAATATTAGACCAAAAAACTTATTCTAGAGGAGCATTATAATGAATTCATATTAAGTAAGGCTAATTTACTATAGGATCTTCAATAAACTAGAATACGAAAAAAAATGGTTTGTAAACATGCAAAAGTAATAAAAGAATAAATTATGCCACCTTTACTACAAAATGTTCAATAAACTAGAATACAAAAAATTACCTTAGCACCTCGAAAAATAATTATAGCTAGATGGATTATACATAATTCAGATTTTAATGACTGACAAATCAACATTAATAAGTGAAAGTGAGATAAATGCTTCATTATCAAGATGTTGAAGGGAGTAAACAAATTTTGACAACTGTAGATCTAGATGTATCACTACACAAGGAGGAAATTAGGTTAAGAGGTATTCTAAAAAATCAAGATAAGGAAATGAAGGAATCACTCTAAACGAGTTATACTAAAGAGATGGGGTGATCTATAGAAGAGCTAGCAAAATGTCATAACTTACAAAGGCTTTAAACCAAATAAAATAAAATCAAATGTATCAAAGCTTTAAACCACCCAAGGTTTCCCTTGTTTGGTAGTCCTATATATTAAAGAATCATTAATATTCGTGAGCTGTGGTAAACGGGAAATCGAATCAACTTCAATAAAATTTGCATAAGCAAACTTATAGGACCTTCGAACATACTCATCTACATCTAGACCTACTCCTATAATTCGAAATTATGAAAATAACTAACACCTAATGAACTTGATCTTAGCTAATTTGGTCAAAGACCAAAAGATAAATATCTGACACGAAAAATATATATAAAACAACATAGTTTCCTAAAGCATGTTGATTGCTATAGTTTTTGCTAAAAAGCTAAAGAAGAACTTAAATGTTGCATATATATTCCTACCTTTTGTTACATAAACAACTGAAATTTCACATCCACAAAGCAATGAAATGGACAAAAGCAGAAGTATTACAACAACTCCTGTAAGAATACAAAAGTGTAAACTTTTGAAGCAGGTATGGTTTTATACTTTAGATCAATGCACGAGGATTTATTCAAAATGAAATGAAAATATCATAAGAACTTGGAATTTTGAATTATACCATGTCATGTCATTTGCTCACAATGGATTGAAAAAATATTGTTATAGGTATAAATTTTCATACCAAGGTTGTACATAATCAAGGGCTACTGCAATCATCCATACTTCATTCTAGAAAACACCTTAGGTTCCTCCTCGTTTATCAATACCTGCACAAATGTAGCCTTTTCCCAGCCAATACAAGGACTCCACTTTCCAACCTTTTGTTTCCAAATAAGTTAGCATTTAGTAAACGTCCTCCATTATAAAAAACATTTAAATTTCAAATAACTACTCTTTATTCTCTACAATTAATCTGATTACATAATCCTTGAGGGAATTTGTGTCAAACTCCTACAATTATATCCCAAGTTCCTTTTTAGAGTGAAGGGTCTCCGTATTGGTTCACTACAAAATAAATATGTTGCATGCATTCTATTTAACAGGGATTGATGTCAACATTTTTGAATCATTTGAATTTTTACAAGTGTTCATTCAAAACCTTCTCCTTGCAGTTAATAGACCACTATTTGTAGTATTGTTTCCTTTGTGTGGTTATTATTTTGTTTATTTTTCCATGACAAAGTTGTGCCTTACACTTATTTATTTAAAGGGTGTTGAATGTTCATTGTATGTAATACCTTGACCATGGACAAAATAGAAATAGGGTTTTCAACAATGAAAATGAGATATCAAGTTGACAGACCATTAATCTACTAATTTTTTTCTTCGACTTCTACTAACGAGTTTTCATCTACTTTATTGGCATTCCATGCATTAGGCTCATCCTTGGAATTTTTTTTACTAGCTATACCTCTATAATAACTTGATATAAATTTAGAAAGCACAATCCAAACTTCTATAAAGGACTTTGTATTGTAAATTAGATGTTCATATTAGCCGCTAGGCACAAAATCAGTCTTTGTAATGTAATATTACTAGATATAAAATAGAAGTTTTTATTATTTAACATTTTGATTATTGTTGGCCATAAAATTATAGCTTTATATCTGATCCCTAGCATGTAAGCACATAGTTCAAGGTGCTATATCTATTGGTTTGGCATGAAAAACCGAGGATAGAGCTCTTAACAAAATTGATGGACATGCAAAATGTTGTTTTTCACTCTAAATGAATGTTGAGCATAAAATAATGAAAAACACCTTTTGTGAAATAATAGGGCATAGAACATAACTAAAATAATATTTTCAATAATTCACAAAGTAAGGCTAAAACACATGATAAATACGTAAATTTTTTTTGGAAGTATGCATAATGTAATTTAGGCCTTCATATTGATCTATTGGATAAAAAATTGCAATTGAAATCCTCACTATAACCATTCCATGATTCAAAATTATATGAGACATCAATGAGGCAAAGGGGCAAATACCAAACTTGTTGAAGCTCAGAGACAAAAACTATTGCAAAACCTAGATATATCCTCTAATCACAAGGCTTTGGTACCAATGTATATGGTATATATATCTTAAATCACAAAACAAAATATTCAAGGAACATGTTGATGTAAAGACATAGCTATAATATTTTTGTTAACTCTCAACTTACAATTATACTTGGAAATAAAACATCATGTATGCTTGATGGGAAGAAGATGGTTGTGTTTATAAGAAAAGGCATTTCTTAGATAAATGACAGCTTACACAATTAAAAAAGGGATCTCTAGAGAAGCTACAAATTCCAAGTTACATAGATGAATTTTTTTTCCCATTAAAATATGAGCAAAAGTAAAATACCCATTAAGGACAATACATACTACAATACATAACAACTGAGATCAAATCAGATCTATATCACAAGAAAAGAAAATTAACTCCATGGTGCGCATGAAACTCCCATTCATATTTTCCTCATATGACCAGTGTTCATGATCCATCCAATTTAGCAACTCAAACAACGTTAATCTTGGATTTGTTACAAATCATAAGCTCCTATAACTCTTATTGGATATGGAATAGAATTAAATGACAATTTAATTTTGGAAACAAGTAATGCTTATGAAGTAAAAAGACTACAAATAAAAGCCAAATTTAGACATGCACTCTAAAATACAAGCCAAATTTTCACATGCACTCTAAACTTGACCATGACAAAAAAAATGGAAAAGAACCCAAAAATATGCTTTTGAGGATGTATAGATAACAAAAAGAAAAAAATGGATTTTATCCAAAAGATTCCCAACATTGACTAAGCACTATTGGCAATAGAGAATATATGGATGTTGAGAGTGAAAATAAAAAATAAGAAAACATGTTTATAAAATACATTGAATTCACAACCAATCAAAACTTCCCCTGACCCAAACTCTAAAAAATTGAGGCATTTCCCCTCACTAAGGAAATAAATATATAATCCATATCTAATGATAACAATATCTAAGTGATTGAAACATATTACTCAGACGCAACACAAATAAAACCCCTTTCAAAAAGAACATCCTCCATCTATTTTAATCTAGTATGTTAAAAAATCGATATAAATTATTTATAAGGATTGTACCTAAAAAGGACCACCCATGAATGAAGAATATTTTCTACATTTAAATCCATAGCAAATTGAAAGCAAAATTATAAAAACGAACACAAAGAAAATTCTAGAACAGCTAGCTTGACTTTCATGTTCTAAAACCACATCTTTCAATGTAATTATGTTCCCTAGTTTTCGAAAACTTCGAGCTTGTGCAAAATTATTGCAAAACATGGTTTCATCTAATAAGAAATAAAAAAAATTGTTAAATGCTATACACTATAAAGGTTCAAAACTTACTAAAGAAAAACTTGGAAAGACACAATTGGATAACAAGGTTTTCTAAATGAAAAAAATTTAAAAAGTTAGAATACATAATGCGCACACATATATAATGGAATATTTCCATACCATTAAATTGCTAGCTTGATTCAAGATCAAACTTAAAATTGAAGTTTCACTGTTTTGTCAACCAAAAGTTCTATATTTTCACCTTGGTAAAGGAATTGTAAAACCAAGAAAAATTGTTTAGGAAAAATAGCATTTAATATTATGAGAAATAATACAAAAAATGGAAACACATTTCACGTCCTGCAATGGACACAAATCCAACAAAATGGAGTCTATCTCCATAGGATCCAAATCCAGTACAAGCTGAGTAATTTCCTTCCATAAAATTTGGAGGTGGCATACTACGAAGGAATGTAAACAAATATTGTTACATTGCATATCCAATTAGACTACATGTTTCCTATGATTTGAGACAAAATTTGTTGCTTCAGTTAGTTGAGATGATTCAGCAGGTGAAGGTGCGCGACAATCAATCTACGAACCACAGTTTTTAATTACTATCTCTAGGGAATGTAATTCACAAATAGGAAAAGGTGTAATACATTCCCTAATAGGAAAAGGTGTAATAATTTTTGTAATTATGAATCTCTTGTTAACTCTCAATTCAATCTTGATTCTGAGCCCCATTGACGGTAACCGTCTCTACCAACAGCAAGAGTATGTATAACAATGTCATTCCAAAACTGACAATAAACACTATCAGCATAAGAGACGCAAGGAATTTATTGACAAAGTGAAATGAGCAACTCAAATATTAGAATTATGAAGAGAGCCATAAAAGCAAGGTCGGATTAAACATAAAAGGCAAAAAATTGAGCAAAGTGTTGGGATATTACATAATTGAGCAGTTAAAAGTTTGAGTCGCAACCACATCAACTGCTATAAATAATTATTTGGACTTTGATAAATGATTTAAACGAGTAGAAAATAATTCTATTTGGCATATATGGCCGTATTAGAATGTTTCTTAAGCTATAAAATATTTTAGACAACATCCTTATGCCACATATAATCTAGAAATTTGTGTAGAACACCGAAAAACCATGATGTTCTGAAATTCAAGGCAGTGTATCAAGAGAAAAACTACAAGACACACGGTAAGCATGGAAGCTGACATTTGAAGACCTCAAGTAAGAAAGACAATATGACTATTGCAGGCCAAAAGAGGGATACAACGGGCCAGAATCAATTGAGCTCGTTTAGCCAGTTCATGCTCACTGGAATGCTCTTTGACTAGGAGATAATTGCAAGTTATCATAACTCGAGACCTCTCACTTCATTGGATGCTCCTGATTGGTTTGGAAAATGAAGAAAGAAGAATATGTTTGACTAATTTTGATTTCATTATTTTTTCAAATTCTAGTTATAATGGTGACACAATTATAAAATTGTTATGCAAATCAACATCTAGGTGAGTTGCATTGTATTATGAGATTTCAACATTTTGAATCCAAAGAGAGAGTTTTGACTTCAAGATAGAGATTTTATCATCTAAAATCATAAAGGATTTTGGAACCTTTCACAACTAAGGTTTTTATGAGCAAGGACGTGAGAATCAATGACACTTTAGATGTAAGTCAAGTTTATCATAGTTGGTTTAACATGATAAATTGAAAGTGATGCAGGAGCATCCAGCTCACCGTAACTGGGCAAAGTCTCAACCAGGTTTGCAGGCTATTGATCCACTAGACTATTTAATTTTTACTGTGATAGTTTTTCTTTTAACTTGTTTTACAGAGTTAGTGAATTCAGGCATTTTTTATTAAACAATTAGAATTATTGTAGCTCGAACATTAGTTAGGAATTAGTTCGTTGAATTAGGAGAGTAATGACAAACTGTTCATCCAAATCTTGTAATGTCAAGCAAATATAGTTATTAATGATAACATGATTTTTTGTAACCATATCCTATGACAGTTTGATTAACTGCAAAAATCAACTGAAATAGAGGGATATAAAAAAACCAAAATGTAACAGAGAAGGGGTTCAGTCAATTACAAAAGAAGATAAATAAAAAACAATCAAGCCATAAGCATTCAAAACTATTGTCCATCTGTATAATTTTTCTACTGTTCGCCTAATATAAACTTTTCTTTACAGTATGATAAAATACCACATCAAGAATGTCTGTTGATATGTTATCATATATATTCTAACACGAACACACAGTTAACCAGCAATCATTGGACGAATGTCTGTATAATGTACAGTCACATAATTTAATACAAGCATACAATTATTGGACACATTTTTCGCACACGGTTAAACAAGGACCAAGAAGCACAATTTCCAGAAGTCCGAGAAAGGGAATTGTGCACAGGAGTCAACCACGGCAAGTACTTCTAACCAGAAGAGAAACCACAGAACAAAGGCGGAAAATGACCATAAATAGAGGTAACATTGCTACGTATCCTTTATAAGTTCCATTGCAAGAAAATCGAAAAACCATCGATAAATTTAACCATTGTCAAAATCAGAACAAGCGTATGTAAAAAAAAAGTTCATTCTTATAAATAGCATAATGACAAAACGCATGGATGGAATGGCGTTATAAGCCAGAAAACCCTGGACTAGGGTTTAACCAAAACAAATATCGACAACCTTTCATATTTCAAACTTGACATAACAAGTGACCGAAAAGGACATAGCAACAGCAAACTTCGTTCAACGACCGAAGAACCCTGAACAACCCTACAGCGACCGTGGGCACCTATTGTGCAAGATACAAACAAGATATTTGGGATTCAGGCCTACCAAGAACAAATGGACTGTATAAAATAAAGATTGGAGGATTCGCACAACCAGGTTGCCAACAACGACCTGCAACCAACAAAACAACTGTGTCACAAACATAGCAGAGGGAAAACACTTCAAGAAAATGTACCAATGCGTGCGGAGAATGAAAAGACCAGGAAATACCTGAGTTAATGAAGCCGAAGTTAACCATAGCGACGTCCCGGACGAGTTGAACGACTGTAGATCGAAGGAGCCAGAAGGGTAAGTCACGATAAAAGAAGCCAAGTAAAATTGAAGCAGGGACAGGAGGTAATACCTGTTTCCAACGACGAACGACCGCCAACGTGGTCCTGTGCTCAAGACAAACACCATTGCCGCAGAATGAGAACCCAGAACAACAGTAAATGTGAAGATTGAACCGGATTCGAGCAAGGACATAACAGGAGTTCAGGAATTGTAACAAAGTCACAGCAAACATCCAGAATCTACCATAAAAACCCTGACCAAATTACAAAGACGCGCTCGCAGACCATCAAAAAGTTACAGCAAACAAACAAACATTGGGAATATTTTACAGAACGCGTGCATGCATAAGGAGAACGAGCAATTAAACTTACTAGTTTCGAACCACAGTTCAGAGCCGAACAACAACCATTTTCGAACAGCATTTTCCTTATGTTTACAGGCAAGCCGAGTAGAGAAGAGTTCAAGGATTATCATTAGCAAAAGGTTGCAAACACTAAACTTAGCAGAGCAGACGACGTTCCATAGAGGGAGCCCAAGAAACCCTCACCAAAGAACTCTCAGCGCGAAGGAAGCAGAAGAATAGTCTCGAACAACCACAAGGACCAGGGTTTTGGCACGAAGAACAAGCGGAGGTAAGTTCAAGGCGGGAGGACAGTGCATTAAGTGCCAGTAATAACTCCAGCTACCAACCTTAACGTAAAAATCCCGCAGATGATCACCACACAGGGTAACTAAAGATTTTATATTGACACGTATACTCTTTCCAGCGTGTAAAGCGTGGGCCATTGGGCTGGGTTACACCAGAGTGGTATCTGAGCATTGAGTTGAGTAGATTGAAAAAAAAATGGACGTAGGAAAATGAGGACGAGGCCAAGGTGCTCATAGAATGGTAGATGAAGCATTATGAGAAGAACTCAGAGTTCTTACTGCTCGTTTGGAAGCAGTAGAGGCACGTAGGCGAAGAGATCCAGAAATGGGCGATGTAAGTGAAGAAGAAGTAGAAGTGGCAGCAGATGGACCTGAAGGTGAATTAGCAGAGGTGAAATTGCTGAAGTCTGTCCTATTATCAAACAGTAGACCAAAACCAGAACTCCCGACGTACAATAGTAGTTTGTCTATTGATGTTGTGTTGGATTGGATTAGTGAGATGGACAAGTATTTTGAATGCGAGGAAGTTAGTGAAGACCGTAGAGTCAAATTTTCAGCGACAAAGCTGAAAGGACACGCAGCTCTGTGGTGGGATAGTGTCCAGAATGAGAGGAAGAGGTTGAACAAAATGCTGATTAAGACTTGGACAAGAATGGTGGCCAAGTTGAAGGGCAGATTTCTGCCAAGGGACTATCAAATTGCGTTACATAGACAGGTACAGAACTTAAGGCAAAGGGGATTGACTGTGAAGGAGTACATATAGGAGTTCTACTGAGTAAATTTGCGAGCCGGATATACAGAAGATACTGCAGAAAGGACAACCCGATATGTTAATGGACTGAGAATGGACATTTTGGATGAAATAATTATTTTGTCTCCAAATAATACTGAGGAGGCATACCAGAGCGCAATAAAAGCGGAGGAGAAAATTACCCGAAGACAGAATGCCCGGAGAGGACGAGGGTCCGCCAGAGGGAGAGGCCAGTCCTATGGCAGGGGCCGAATTGCCAACAACAATGAGGAAGCCAGCAGTTCAAAGACTTCAGGAACAACAGGAAAAGGAGACAGTATGAGAGGTGGCAGATCGTTCCAATGCAGCAGAGGAAATGGCCGAGGAAGGGGGACTGGTTATCAATGCTATAGATGCCACAAGTGGGGGCATCATTCGTTTGAGTGTCCAGAAGCAGATTTAGCTGGACAGCGGGGTGCGTATGTGGCGCAACCGGAGGAAACAACAACACTCACTCAAGAGGCAGAGAATGCCCCAGAGACGGGAGAAGCTTTAGTGCTGCATAAGGTGTTGTTGAAACCAGTCGATGAGAGTACTGAATAGACGCAACGAAAAGCTTTGTTCAGGACAATTTGCAAATCACAGGGTAAGTGTTGTAAGATGATAATTGACAGTGGGAGTACGGACAATTTGGTATCCACAGAAATGGTGGAAAAGCTGGGGCTGAAGCGTTTAAAGCATCCGAGTCCATATAGAGTTTCATGGTTACAAAAGGGGCACCAATTGCTGGTGGACGAGCAAAGCGAGGTTGAATTTCAAATAGGCAGATATAAGGATAAAATTATTTGTGACATCATGCCGATGGACGTATGTCACATATTGTTGGGCAGGCCTTGGCAATATGATAGGAAGGTAACACACGATGGAGTGATGAATTGTTATAAATTCGAGAAAGATGGGGTCAGGCATACCCTTGTGCCTATCAAAGAAGAGAAGGGAGCAGCTGAAACAAGTGAAACCAAAGCATTGCTAGTGAGTGGAAAGCAGTTTTTAAAGCAGGTTGAGAGCAGCGAAATAGGTTATGCTGTAGTCAAAAAAACAAGGACA
>APFE030247500.1:0-23205 GCA_000404065.3 Pinus taeda | reverse complement strand
AAAACCAGAGAGATCCAAGGTTTCACAACTTCTAAAGCCAAAGTCACTACAGGACCAATGCAAAAATCAAACCCTAGGGCTAGAACTTCTATGAATTCCACTAAAACTCTTGATGCTAACAAAACAAGTTCAGGTGAAGATCTCTGACAGGGAACCAGTGGATCTGGGCAGTAAAAATTAATTAAAGACAAAATATAAGAGGAAAAATGGAAAAATTGAAATTTTCTCAATTTTTGACAGGGTACGCAGGCGACCTGTTGAGACAGGTGCGGGCCCGCTCTGTGCACAAAGCTTCAGTGCGTACAGGTACGCACTGTGCTTAACACAGAGGGTGCGTACTACTAGAAAAACCAAGAAAAACTAAAATCTAATTTAACCCTAAGCTAGCCCACCCAAATACACAGTCAAACAGCCGAAAACCAGAAAACAAATGACATTTCTCAGATCAAAGTTTCACACAAAGGAAAAATCATTCACATCAATGGAGTTCCCCAGCGGAGTCGCCATTTTGTCAGGCGGAAAGAGTCAATTCTGCGGACAAAACCAACCTCCCTAGAAGCTTAAGGCTTTCTAGTGACAAACAAGACAATTAAGAACAATCCTTCTCTAAATATGCATTTACCATACAAGAAATCAAGTTTTTAGATCCTACCTGTAGTCCAACACTGTTGTAGTATTCCAGCCTCGTCGATCCGGATGAGCTCCTCCTTCTCTCCGAAAATCATTGCGTCCAAAACCATGGACTAAAAACCATCACGTCCAAGACCATGTGCAAAAAAACCATGCACAAAACCATAGGTAGGTCCACCCAACCTAATATAGGGTCCAAAAAAAATTTGCTCGGGGCATTGCCTTGGACCCCATAGAGTGGGGCTACCCGCCCCCCTCAAACCCCCTGTGACCCCCCTGTTGCACAATCGGTGCAACGAAGGGGGGGAATCTGCCCCCCCTCTAACCCCCCGATTAACTATGTAGGCTAATTGTGGAAACAATATAACACAACCCAACATTCTCCCACTTGTTGTTTTCTTTCCACAAGGGGCCACAAGAGAGCTTAGTCATTTATCCAACCCTACAATGCCCATTGTTTCTCTAGACTAAGAGAAATTCTCAGAGCTCACAGATTTTGTCAATGCATTTGTAGTATTCTTCAAATTGTCCACCTTTACCAACAACACCTTTTTGTCTTCTATCACATCCCTCACAAAGTGATACTAAACATCAATGTGCTTTGTCTTTGAATGGTAAGTAGGGTTATTTGCCAAGAAAATTGCACTTTGGATGTGACAGTCTATCCTTATAGCTCCCTGTACTAACCCCATACTTGAACACAATCTCTGCAACCAAACTACTTCCTTGCTTGCATGAGTGGCTACCATGTATTCTGCCTTTGTAGTTGATAATGCCACTACAGATTGTTTCTTACTCACCCAACTGACTGCACCTCCAAATAGGTTAAACACATACCCAGTTGTAGATCTTCTCTGATCTAGATCTCTTGCCCAGTCTGCATCAACAAAGCCACAAATATCCAAAACTTTGTCCAATCCTGGTTTTCCTTGGTAGCACAAACCATAATCGCTAGTGCCACGCAAATACCTGAAAACCCGCATCACTGTTGTCCAATGCTCCTTCCCTAGTTTTGACATAAACCTGCTCAATACTCCCACTGCATGTACAATGTTTGGTCTAGTACAGACCATCACATACATCAGGCTACTGACTACCCTTGCATATGGAACACGGGACATGTCCTCTTCTTCTTCTTGTGTCTTGGAACATTGCTCAGCAGATAAATTTACACCTACAGGAATAAGAACCTTCACCAGTTTACTATCCTGCATATTAAACCTCTACAATATTGTCTCATCATACTTCCTCTTGTTTAACCAAAGCTTCCTCTTTACCTAATTTCTTTTAATTTCCATGCCCAAAATATAGTTTGCAGCACCAAGGTCTTTCATGTCGAATTTGGAGGACAATTGGGTCTTCAAATCCTGGATAATTTCTTTGTCATTTCCAACTAGCAACATATCATCCACATACAAGACCAGATAAATAACACGGTCACCAATTAATTTAAAATACACACATTGATCTGCTTTGCTTCTGGTGAAGCCAAGTCCTTGTATAAATGTATCAAATTTTTGATATCGCATCCTTGGTGACTGTTTTAGCCCATACAGAGATTTCTTTAACTTGCATACCAGTTCTTTCTTATGCTTCACCGCAAAGCCTTCAGGTTGCTTCATGCAGATCTCCTCTTCTAGATCCCCGTGAAGAAATGCTATCTTCACATCCATCTGCTCTACCTCAAAATCAAAAGCAGCAGAAACATATAACAATAATCTAATAGAAGCTACCTTGGCAACAGGAGAAAAAATATCACTAAAATAAATTCCCGGTAGTTGGGAATAACCTTTTGCTATCAACCGAGAATTTTATTTCTCCACCTTTCCTTCTGCATTTGTCTTCTTCTTGAACACCCATTTGCTACCAATGGGTTTCCTTCCAGCCGGAAATTCCACCAGATCCCAAGCCTCAGTTTTGTGCAAAGATGCAATTTCATCAACCATGGCCTCTTTCTAGTGTTTTCCATCCTCTGTATCTACTACTTCCTTCATAGTTCTGGGATCATCATCAGTAATAGATAAAGAAAAATTTTAACAGAACGTAGATGAACTATACCTTTCTAGTTGCCTTCTTTCTCGAACTGATCTTCTCACACCCAGAGTTTGTGGCTCTTCGTCTTCTGATTCCTCCTCTATTGTAGAGTCTGATTCTGCCTCCTTAAGCTCAAACTCTATCTTCTCAGGTTCCTTTGGTTGGAATTCATGTTTAATAACATCTTTCACCTCTCTGAACACCACATCTCAGCTGTACATAACCTTCCTTGTTACTTGGTTCCAAAGATTATAACCCTTTAAACCATCCTTATACCCAATAAAGATGCACTTTTCAGATTTACTATCGAACTTGGTTCTTTTCTCCTTTGGAACATGTACATATGCATCACTTCCAAATACCCTCAGATGTGAAAGAAAGGGTTTCTTACCAGTCCATACCTCTTGTGGAGTCTTATCCTTCAACATTGATGAAGGTAATCTGTTGACCAGGTAACATGTTGTCTCCACCACCTCTGCCCACAATTCCTGTCCTAATCGACACCACTAAGCATGCTTCTTGCCCTTTCCATCAACGCCTTGTTCATTCTTTCTGCAACTCCATTTTTCTCAAGTGTGTATGGAGTAGTCTTCTATCGTGCTATACCACACTTCTTACAGAATTCTTCAAATTCTTGCTGCAAAACTCTCCACCATTATTTGACCTCAACACCTTTATCTTCTTCTCTATATGTTTTTCCACCAGAGCCTTAAATTCTTTAAACATGTCAAAGACTTTAGATTTCTTCTTAAGGAAATGTATCCATGTATTCCTTGAGAAGTCATCTATAAATGATACATAGTACACAAACTTACCCAGTGATGGAACCTTCACAAGTCCAAACACATCACTGTGCACAAGATCTAATATCTATTTCGCCCTTTTACCGCCAGAGGGGGAACTCACCTGATTCTGCTTCCCATATACACAATTTTCATAGAAATCAAAATCCAGAGAGCTATTACTCATACCTTCTACCATACCTTTACCATGAAGTATTCGAAGGCCCTTCTCTCCAATATGTCCAAGCCTTTGATGCCACAACATGGTCTTCTCTCCAGAGACCACTAGATTTTTTGCTCCACTTTGAGGATCCACAAAACTGTTGTACCCATCAACAACAATGCTACTTTTCAGCTTGTATAGAGTTCCAATCTGAACTCTCTGCATCAATACCAATGCTCCCTAAACCATTTTGCAGGTATCCTTCTAGAACACTATTTTTACACCTGCATCATCCAACGTGCTTACAGAAATCAGATTTCTGGCCAATGCAGGAATATGTAGAACACCCAGAAGTGTTCTAACCCTTCCACCTTACAAATTCAACTTTACATTTCCGTGACCAACGATTCTAACCTTCCTATCATCCCCTAAGAAGACATTGCCACTATCGTATTTCTCATACTCGTAGAACAACTCTCTATGGGGAGTGAAGTGAAAGGATGCACCTGAGTCAATCAACCATGCCTCATGATCTACATGTGTACTTGAAAAAGCCATGTATACATACCCACCTTCATCTGAGGTGGTTTTTGCCTCTGCAGAAGGAGCATCATCAGATCCCTTTCCTTTGTCAGGAGCTTTAGATTTACAGTCGCTTTTGTAGTGCCCTTCCTTTTTGCATTTTCATCACACCACCGTTATAGGTTTTCCTGGAGATCTAGATCTCCCTCTAGATTTAGATCTCCCACTCAATGACTTATTTTTATTTCTATTCTAGGATCGTCCTTGTACAGACAAGGCATCACTATTCTAGCTCTCCATATTTTTCCGTCTTATCTCCTGCGTTAGCAAAGATGAGACTATTTCATGAAACTGCAAGGAAGTTGCATTGCTACATATTTCAATAACCAGACTATCCCACGAATCAGGTACAGAACACAACAAACTGATGCACTTATCTTCATCTAAAATTTTAATATCAACAGATAATAACTGACTTACGACAGTAGTAAATGTGTTCAGATGTTCTGTCACTGAGTCTCCATCTTTCATCCTTAGGTTATACAACTTTTTCTGTAGGAACAGTTTATTTACCAAAGACTTAGATTGGCACAAAGTCCCTAACGTGTCCCATAAAGCCTTCACCATAGCTTCCCCTGATAAGTTTAGCAATATTGAATCTAAGACACACAATCATATTGTGCTCTTTGCCTTCCGATCCAACTTCTTCAATTCTTCATCGGACACTCCCGTTGGTTTAGTACCGGGATCTACCATGATCCACTGATCTTTATCCACCAACAGATCCTCCATCTTGAGTTTCCATAACTCAAAAATCTGACCATTAAATTTCTCAATCTCTATCTTTCCACTACTCGCCATCTTCTTTCACCACTAGAATCGATCCCGCAGATCTCCCACTGAACATGGTCTACCACAGGCCCAAGCGAAACCCCTCAGCAACAAAGGCATCCCCTTGAAGCCAAAACAACTTTGATACCAAATGTAGGTTTTAACCCCATACATAAATTACCTACATACGAATTCTAAAAACACAGAAAATAAACATTGCAAGAGCATAGCACATAAAACACATATACACAGAGATTTTCCCCTGGATCCCAAAACCAGGACTACCTGCTCTTCATTATATTCCTTTCAATGTTACAATACATATTTATACATGCCGAAGCATCCAATACCATGGACTGAAAACCATTGTGTCCAAAACCATGGACTGAAAACCATTGCTTCCAAAACCATGTGCAAAAAGCCATGAACAAAACCATAGGTAGGTCTACCCAACCTCATATAGGGTCCAATTTTTTTTTCCCTGGGGTGCTACCTCAAACCCTGTAGAGGGGGGCTACCCGCCCCCCTCAAACCCCTAGATAGAGGGGGATTTTGCCCCCCTGTGACCCCCCCGTTGCGCAATCGGCACAACAAAGTGGGGGCTTCGCCCCCCCTCTAATGCCCCGGTTAACTACGTAGGCTAGTCGTGGAAATAATATAAGACAACCCAAAATGAAACTTTGATTGTAACTGTAAATACTGCAATGGTTGATGGTCGTTATGGATGATGGTCTCCTTCCCATCAAATAGTGCTTCCATTTCTCAACACTTTGTACCAATGCATAAAGTTCTTTGTCATATGTGGGATAGTTAGTTACAACTCCATTAAAGATTTTAGAATGAAATGAAATGGGATTACCATGTTACAATAGAACTACTCCCATGGCATAATCTCTTGCATCCATTTGTATCTCGAATGGTTGTCTAAGATTTGGAGGTGCCAATACTAGTGCTAAACTTATCTTTTGCTTCAAAGCATCAAATTCTTTCTACTGTACATCTCCCCAATGGAAGACTTTCTTGACACTTGTCAATGCATGTAATGGAGATGCAATGGAAGAAAAATTAGCAATAAAATTTCTCCAATATTGTGCTACCCCTAAAAATATTCTCACTTCTGTAACTATATTGGGCTTGGGCCAATTCAGAATGACCTCAACCTTAGAGGGGTCTATCTTCAACGCACCTCCTCCAACAATGTGTCCCAAATACACTAAAGAAGTCTTGCCAAATTCACACTTTGACATCTTTAAAAACATTTGTTTTTTTTTCAAGACATCAAGTACTTTGTTTACATGCATGACATATTCATCTCTTGACTTGCTTCATATAAGGATATCATCTAAGTAAACAATGACAAAATCATCTAGAAATGGTCTCAATACATCATTCATTACCCTCATGAAAGTAGCTGGAGCATTTGTAAGACCAAAAGGCATAACGAGCCACTCAAACAATCCTTGTTTAGTTTTAAATGCAGTTTTCCAAATGTCTTCTTCAGCTATCCTAACTTGATGATAACCACTTTGTAAATCTAGCTTAGTGAAATAATTTGCATACCTAAACTGATCAAGAAAATGATCAATTCTTGGGAGTGGATAATGATTCTTTATCATGATTTTGTTTAGTGCATGGAAATCCACACACATGCACCAAATTCCATCCTTCTTTGGCACCAAGACAATGGGAAAATCACATGGCGAAGTAGATGGGCATACGATACCTTTGCTAAGAAATTCTTGAGTTTTCTTTTTGATTTCCAAATTCTCCATAATGGACATGCGATACATGCCAATGTTCGGAAGTGGAACATTCTGTTGCAACTGAATCTCATGCTGAATTCCCCTCTTGGGAGGTAACCCCTTTGGTTCCTGAAAAATCTCGCCACGATTTCTTACCACATCAAACAAATCAGATTTCAATTTATCATCACCGACCTTCAAAAGATTCATAATCAATATCATTATTTTTCTTGATCATGAGAATCAAAAAATTCTTACTTGCATTTACTAGTCTCTTCATTTGCCCTACATTAACCAAAGAAATGTTAAGCTTTTTGCGATGGGTTGTCACTATGTACCCCACCCCATTCTTGAGCAATATGTATTTGTTCTCATGTTGGGCATGGAATCCCCCCACAACATGTTTTGGGGCTCAAAGCCCAAGTTTTCGTCAAATAATGTTGTAAGACTCCGCGAATTGAGGACATGGAGCATGAAATGTATGTTCAGTCATAGGGTTGCCCGCTCTAGGCTTTGTAATGTAATGTCAGCCTACCCATGTTCTGCGGACCATGGGCTTGTATAAATAAGAGCGAGGCCCTAAGTTGTAAGGAATGAATTAGAGATAGAAAAAAACGAATGGAGTCTAGAAGATAGCGAGCATAGAAAAAAGGCCTAGGTGTCTTGGGTCGTAGTAGTATGAAGAGGCTATGCAGCTAAGTGCACAGAGGCCTAGTAGAGTCCGTAGTTGAGTGCACAGACCCTTGCAGCTGAGTGTGCAGGGCAAAGTTGAGTTTGTAATCAAGTAAGAAGAATAATAAAGAGAAATTTGATTCAAAATCTTGTGCATCCGTTCTTGTGCTACTTCCTGTTTAACTATATTGTTTTCTTTATCACGCACACTTATATGAATATTGAACACTGTTAAATATAACTAGACACATACTAATAAGCTAAGTGATCGAAAGTTATTGGGTTAGTAGTAAGGAATTGGGCAATAACACAGATTGCGCCTTGAGCATTGTTCAACTTCCTCAGGTCCATGCATATTCTTAATTTGCTCTTCTGCTTTTTTTCTTGTATTTCCATAGGACTCAACCAGCCAGAATTATTGAGCCAGTGGAAGAATCCGACTGGGTGAGTCCTATGGTAGTACAGGGAAAAAAGCAGAAGGGCGAAATAAGAATATGCGTGGACCTCAGGAAGTTGAATGATGCCTGTGTACACGATCCATTCATGACACCATTCACAGATGAAGTATTGGAGAATGTTGGTGGTTAGGAAGCATACTCATTTATGGATGGGTTCTCAAGGTACCATTAGATCAAGATTGCGCCAGAAGATAGGAGACAAACGACCTTCACAACAGAGTGGGGCTACTTTCAATACACCGTTATGCCGTTTGGACTGAAGAAAGCACCAACCATCTTTTCGTGCATCGTTGTGGCTGCGTTCAAAGAATACATCCAAAAGTTCTTGGAGGTCTATCTGGATGATTGGACTGTCTTTGGATTAGTTAAGCACCATGTAGCAAGCTTATGCTTGATGCTGGATACTTGTCATTGACACCAAATTACGCTGAACCTTAAGAAGTGCACATTCCTTGTTCCCTTTGGAAACTTGCTGGGAAATGTGGTCTGCAAAAAAGGACTAATGGTGGACCCTATGAAGATTGCTGTGATTCTAAATTTGGAAGCACTGCGAAGTGTTAAAAAAATGTGTGCTACTTTGGGACACACCAGATACTATAGGAAGTTCAACACAATTTATGCCCAAATAACATCGCTGATGGAAAAGCTATTGAAAAAGGATGTTACATATTGCTGGAATGATGATTGCATGAAGAGTTTGGATGTCCTGAAGGGGAAACTAGACTCTGCTCCAATCCTGGTCTTCCCAAAATGATCCAAATTGGATCCATAAACGAATGTCATAGAACCGTGACCAAAACCGGTCGAACAAATCCTTGAAGAATCCAAAATAGCAATTGAAAACACCCTAAACCATTGGCCATGGTAGTCAGTGTGGAATGACGAGGACCTCGGTCAAAGCGTGCTAACCGAGGCCCATGGAGACTACGCAGGAGGCCAAAATAGCCCCTGGGAGCCCCTGATCAGGAAAAAGAGCTGGTTTTTGATGCGCGTTAGCGCTTAGCGCTAACGTGCATCGCTAGGTGAAAATAGATAAAATGGAAAGCCTCCAGCACCTGGTCGCATGGAGGAACCGAAGGACTATGGGCGGAAAAAGGAAAAGGTGCCGAAGGAAAAAGGCGAGACCCACACCGAAAAACCGGCGGTTTCCCTGGGACGCCCTTGAACGGTAAGCGATTTTGGAGAAAGTGGAGCGATCATAATCAACAATCGACGCGTGGCAGCGGAGGAGAGAGAAAAACTGCCGCGATCGCGCGCTATCGCTTGAGCAAGTCAACCGCGTTTGACGTGCTAATGACGTTGGATCTGGCAGAGCCGGACGACTGAGATTGCGCCCGATAGACAGAGCGGAATTGAGAAGGGATTAAGTCGCAATTTAAGAGGATTTGGAATCCATTGACCGCCATGACGGAGAAAGCAACGAATCAACAAGCGGGCTGGCGAAGTTCCGATGGAGACACGTGGCTACTTCCAGAGCATTATGCTAACGTCGAATAGGGAATTCCAAACGCACAGGCGATAGGCGAAGTGACACAAGAAGGAGGGGAAACGAACAGACACAAAGGTCGAGTGTCTAAAGACATGAGCAGAGACAGTGAACGGGATCAGAAGAGAGATTCAGATCGAAGAGTCCAAGTGACCGAGAGAGACAGTGAACAGTGAACCCTGAGAGGAAGACTGAGCACATAGAGTAGTAAAGCCAAGCAGAGGAGACAGAGGGCCGAGCTGACCACAGGCAGCATCGAGCACCAAAGAGCTTGAAGCATCAAGCCTCCCCATTGAGGAATCTATCTGGATTGAGCATCATAGTTGGCTCTTTCCACTGTAGACCAAAAGTCACAGAGCTGGTAAGAAAAAAAAGAGAGTCAGTGAACTCTGAGTGGCTTGGGGAATCCAAGAACCACCCTGCCAAGCAAAATCTACTATCAGGAGAACTCATATTGAGTCCCTGCATTGTAAATTCTTTGTTGCAAGACATAATAAAACAAGGCCACCACTGGAGCTGGACTGGAGACGTAGCCCTGGAGAATAGGGTGAACTCCTTATTAAAATCTGTTTGTGTCTTGGTGTTGTTTACTGTATTTCTCTGTTGTCTTTCCATGTAAAATGTCTTCATGTTGGCAATCTGATCGATCCATTGTTTCAATTACATAGAACACACACCAGCACATGAGTCTGTAATACCTTTGTTTGTTAAATCTTTAACTGAGGTCACTCATAGGGTGATTATCAGATCAAGTGGTATCAGAGCTCTAGGCTATAAGGTTAGACAAGGTTGTGTTGGTTTAGCTGTGAATGATCACAAGATCAAAGCTCAAATTAGGAGAAGGAGAGTTGGTGGAAACTAATCCTAAAATTGGGAGAGTCTATTCTCGAAAGACAATGTCAGAAGAAGGTTCTGCAGGGCCAGACCCCCAGTTTGTAGAAAGTTTCCTAGCTATGAAGTCTATGGTAGAAGAAATGTATAGGCACTTTAGAAAGCATAAGGATGAAGATTCATTAGCCTCTAAACAAGATAAAGAAGAAGAAGAATCTCATTCTCATGACCACTCTAAAGGAAAGGGAAAAGAAGAAAGGTTTCCTACACCTCCTAGTAGCCCTGTGCATAATAAGAAAGCATCTTTGATTAAGTTAGATGTTAAATTTTATTTGCCTATATATGATGGAGAGTTGAATGCTGAAAAGTTGGACAACTGGATAAGACAAATTGATGTGTATTGTAGGGTACAAAACATAGACTCAGACAGGAGTAAGATTCAACTGGCAAGCCAATGCCTAGGAGGCACTGCCTTAGTTTGGTGGGAAGGAAGGACCCAAGCTGATGTGAAGAAGCATGGTAAGACCATCTCTGTCTGGAGCGACTTTGTCTCTGCCATCAGAAAGTAGTTTTATCCATTGGCCTACATGCAAAAAGCCATGATGAATTGGAAAACTCTTCGGCAGTTGAAAGGGCAAAGTGTGCAAGGGTATACTCAAGAATTCAGAAATAGAGCATTGATGTTGGGAATCTCATTAGACTCACTAGAAACTCTTTTGAAGTACATTGGTGGTCTACACAGCTACATGAGGCATACCATCCTCATGTTTAATCCCACTAGTATAGATGAAGTATTTGTACAAGCTACTCATCTAGAAGCTAGAGGAAAGAATGGGAATCCAGAAGTTGGGGGACCATCCCAACCCACTGTAAGTAAGAGCAAGGAGAAAAAAAAACAGACGTGGAAAGCAAGGAAGGCTAACACTGCACAAAAAGGCAAAGCTTCATGCACCCACTGTAAAAACTCATGCCATTTTGTCGCTTTACAATGCCACCAAGGCTAGAATTTGTTGTCAGTTTTGACAGAGGGTCAATTTTGCAAGACAATTAGTAGATAAATGAAGAAGGAGGCCTAACTTGGCCATTTTCCAACATTTTTGAGCCCAAGAAGAACCTACACAAGGGTTTTTTGGTGTTCAAGACATAATGAAACTTTTGTAATTTGAGCATTGTATGTTGATGTAATTAAAAATTTGAGAATATAATTTAAAGGGCCAACATTAGAAGTTGGCCCCAAAGACGTAACCCAGGAGGGGTGAACTCCATCATCAAATTGTTGTTGTGTAATGTTGCATGCTGCCTATTTTCTCTGTTTAAATAAGAAAAATTTAACTAAGTTTAATAATTTTATGTGTTTTTGCAATTTTGATCCATTGCCCATAAGACATAAACTACCTTGCAAACTTTTTCAAGAAAACTTCAATTTTTAATTTCATATCAATTTGGTATGAGAGCATGGTTGTTTTGAAAGTTTGACAATTTTTTCAATAGTTTTCTTGAATGATTACAAGGTCTAAATTGAGAAGGGGAGAAGGAGTGCTTGAAGAACCAAACCCTCAAATTGGTTCAAGGAGGTCACAAACTCCTCAAAATCCACTAGTCATGGGAATTGAAGAAGGACAAGAGTTGATGTCTGAGGATGAGTGATATTTTAGAAAGTCTTTCAATGATATGTCTGAGATGGTGAAAGTGTTGTGCAATGAAAGGAAAACAAGGTTTCAAGGAGAAGGTTCCAATCATCCAAAAGGAAATGGTGGTAGATGGGAGAAAGCCTCCACCCCCACCCCCTCCTTCACCTCCATCCTCACCCCCTTCTTCATCTCCTTCATCTCATAGACCTACTACTGCTCCATCTCCAAAAGGACATGCTAAGTATCATTTTCTTAAGCTTGATGTCAAGTTTGAATTACCTACGTACAATGGGGAAGTAAACGCTGAAAAGTTGGATAATTGGGTGCATCAAATTGAATTCTATTGCAGGATTCAAAGATTGATGATGATGTTACAAAGATCCAGCTTGCTTCTCTTCATTTGGGAGGCCAGAACCCAAGAAGATTTCAATAAAAGTGGTAAAATTGTCTCTTATTGGAATGATTTTATAGCTACATTAAGAAGACAATTTTATCCATTAGCTTATATGCAAAAGGAAATTATAGATTGGCAAAATTTTAGACAAGTCAAAGGTTAGATTGTCCAAAGTTACACAAGATACTCTCTTTATATACATAGGTGGATTACATAGTTATTTGAGACATACTATACTTATTTTTAATCCCACCAATCTAGATGAAGTATGTGTTCAAGAAACTCATTTAGAATCAAGAGGAAAGAATGTTCCTTAAGATACTAGCAAGAAACCTTCCAAATCTGGAGATAAAGGAAAGGGGAAGTTTAAAGGCAAAGGAAAAAATAATGCTACATTCAAGAAATAGGGAGAGAAACATACTTGTAAACATTTTTCAAAAGAAGGTCGTGATGAAGACCAATGTTGGAAATTACATTCATAAATGAGACTAAAGAAGTTCATTAACAAGGGGAAACAAAAGACTACTGCTACAACTCAACAAGATATAGGATCTAATTCAGGCAATGAAACCAAAATCACAACCATGGGAATAAAAGATAAATCTTCTAATGTAAGTACTAGTTCTTCTATTAAGCCTATTGAGTCTCAAAATGATAAAGATAGAAGTGGGCTTTTTCATATCAGGGTCATTAAAAAACATACAAAAGTTGATACATTGTTTGATAGTGAATCCCAATTCAATATTTTTTCTAAAGCAATTGTCAGGAAACTTAATATAGAAACTACACCTCATACTAAACCTTACCCTTTGGGTTGGGTATGTGATGATGCCAAATTAAAAGTGACAAGAAAAAGTAAACTCAAATTCACCATCACTACTAATTTTATAGATGAGGTAGAGCTTGATGTTGTACCACTTGATATTTCCAGAATTTTTTTAGAGAGCCCATACTTGTATGATTGAAAAGCCATATTCTATTGTCTTGAGAACAAATATAATATTTTTAAAGATGGAGTTGAGTATATTGTTATAGCACATCACAAGAAGACAAACTTATCTCTTGTAAGTGTTGGTCAGATGAAAAGACTTGTAAATGCTAGTAAGAAATTTGTGTTGTTGATGATTAAAGCTAAAGATATTGTTGAATCGGAAGCTTTCGCAAGATGCAATTCTAAACTCAAGCGCGAATTGGTTGAAGTTATTAATACTGATGACAAGATGTTTCAGGAACCTAAAAAATTTCCTCCTAAAAGAGGAATCCAACATGAGATTCACTTGCAACAGGATGCACCACTTCCAAATATTTGCATGTATAGAATGTCAATTTTGGAGAATATAGAAATCAATAAGAAAATTCAAGAGCTTCTTGACAAGGGGGTCATCGGACCTAGAAGATCTCCTTTTGGGTCTCCTATTGTCTTGGTTCCAAAGCAATATGATACATGGCACATGTGTGTGGATTTCCGAGCTTTGAACAAGATCACGATAAAGAATAATTATCCTCTTCCTCGCATTGATGATTTTCCAGATCAAGTAAAGGAAGTTGTTCACTTTACTAAGTTATATTTGAGAAGTGGTTATCATCAAATAAGGATTTTTGAATATGATATTTGGAAAACTTCTTTCAAGAAAAACAAGGTTTGTTTGAATGAGTTATGTCATTTGGGCTTTCCAATGCAACTACAACATTCATGCGAGTTATGAATGATGTGTTGAGACCATTTCTTGATGATTTTGTCATATTCCACTTAGATGATATTATGATTTTTAGTTAGACTCACGAAGAGCATGTCAAGCATTTGAAACAAGTTTTATATGTCTTAAAAAAAGAGAAAGTGTTTTTGAAGATGTCTAAGTGTGAATTTTGGAAAACCTCTTCGGTTTATTTGGGTCATATTGTAGGAGGGGGTGAATTAAATATTGATCTCTCAAAAGTTGAAGTCATTGTGAATTGGCCTAAACCCAACAATGTAACATAAGTTAGGAGATTTTTGGGAGAAACCCAATATTGGAGAAAAATTAACACTAACTTCTCACTCATTGCAGTAGCATTACATGCTTTGACAAGTGTGAAATAGATCTTTCAGAGGGAAGGAAAGTAGTAGAAATCCTTCGACACATTGAAAGAGAAAATCAATACAACATCAGCTCTAGCACTTCCATATCTTAAGCATCCATTTGAGATTCAAACCAATGCAATAGATTATGCTATGGGAGAAGTTTTGATGCAGCATGGTAGGCCTATTTGTTATCAGTCTGAAACTTTTACCAATGCAATAATTAACTATCCAACTTATGATAAAGATTTGTATGCTTTGGTACAAAGTGTGAAGAAATGGAAGCATTATTTGATGGGTAAATAAATAATTATTTATATTGACCATCAACCTTTGCAATATTTACAATTGCAAACCAAGCTACAACAAGCTAGACATTTCAGGTGGATGGGATTCCTAGAACAATTTCATTTGGTAATCAGTTATAAGAAAGGTATATACAACAGAGTTTTAGATATGTTATCAAGGCCTATTGTTAATGCATTTGTCATTCATAAGAATAACTCAATCATGCATGACAATTATATTGAACATTATGCTCAAGATGAAGATTTTAAAGATGTATATGCAGCTTTCAGTCAAGGAAAACATGTTGAAGAGTTGAATTTTCATGTTCTAAACAATTTGTTGTATCATCTTGGCAAATTATGTGTTCTAGAGGGTGAAAGAGTTAATTTCGTAAGGGAAGCCCACACTTATCTTATTGCTAGTCCCTTTGTTGTAGGAAAAATAGTTGCTCAAATTCAGAGGTATTGTTATTGGCCTCACATGAATGAAATTGTTTCAATATATGTAAGATGATGTTCCATGCATGCTACTAGCAAGCCTAGAAATAGGAAATCTAGTTTTTACACTCCACTTCCTATTCCTTCTCGTCCTTGGGAAAATATTTCTTTGGATTTTGTAGGGGGGATACCAATGTCTAGGAAAGATCATGATTATTGATATGTTGTTGTGGATCATTTGAGAAAAATGTGTGTGTTGATGCCATGTAATAAATAGGTTACAACTGAATAGAATGCAAAGATGTTCTTCCATAATGTATGGGTTCACTTTGGGTTACCCACTTCTATTATTTCTGATTGTGATTATTGATTTGTCGAGAAATTTTGGTCAAGTTTATGGGAACTTGTGGACACCAAGTTGAAGAAGAGCATCACATTTCATCCACAAACCAACAACCAGACAGAAGTAGTAAACATAACATTAGTGCATCACCTCCGAGGATATTGTGGTAATCATCCTAAACTTATGGATGAGCATTTGCATTACATCCAACATGCCTAAAATCGTGCCAAGCACTCATCTATGCAAGTATCTCCATTTGAAGCTTGTTTGGGTTATTTCCCAAAGTATCCTTTGGATTTCATCTTTGGTAAAGATATTGTAGTAGATGGGCATAGTGATGTGGACAAAGCCAAGAATTTCATTGGACAAATTCAGCTAGTGCATCAAAAGGTATAAGAACAACTAGAGAAAAGAAAAGCAAAGTACAAAGCAAGACATGACAAGCATCGGGTTGATCATGATTTCCAAGTGGGAGATCAATTTTGGTTGTACATTAGCAAGGAAAGACTTCAAGGTGAAGGTAAAAATATCAAGCTGATCAGATATGGTCCTTTCCAAATCTTCGAGAAGATTGGTAACAATGCTTTTTTATTAGATTTTCCACCTTACATGAAAATTTATTTTGTTGTGAATGTGGGAAACTTAAGATTGTATGAGCCTCTAATCATTGATGATCATGAAGGGAATGTTCAGATCCATCTATAGAATATTTTTCTCCTGTATATTTAAATATGTTGTAGAAATACTCAATTCTTGACATGAGGATTAGGACTTCACATAGAGGCAATGTGGAGTATCTTTGATTGGGGCTCAAAGGTACCAATCCAAGTAAAGAAAGGTGGATTCAGATCAAGAAAGTGAGGGAATTTTACCGTCACTTACTTATTGAGTAAAAATAGACTTTTGGTGGTTCAAAAGATTCTAGTGGGGAGGAATGATCCAAGGGATAAAAAATATGCTCAAAAATAAAAGTTCTCAAAATCTTCGGAAACTAATGCTAAATCGTATATGTCATAATTATGATTCCAACGATTCTTGAATCGCCTTGATCCGACACCATATGAGAAATTTATCATGTTCTAAAGTTTTTGGCAAACAACTAAAAAGTCAACTTGCAAGGTTGACTAGGCAAGTAGTACGATGACGTGGTGTTGATGTCAATTGATGACTGTGCAATATGTTAGTCAAACAAGTCAATAATGTTCTGACAGGTGGCATGACTATAAAGGGAAAATTGGTGGTTTTCTATTGGTTGGTGAAGATTTGGTTTGGCCAATTGAGAGGCATGACGTGGCCCTTGAGGTTTGTGTAAAATTTGTTATGGGTCAATCGACCTTGCTGGGGTTCACCACCATGAGGCCTCTTGAAGAATAATGCAACGAATTACCGTTGAATTGTGCAATGAATCTTGTTATATAATGTGGGGAAAATATATTTATTACATAATGTTTGACGATTTCGAGGAGTTATCCCCAATGCCCGATTCCAACACATAACACATAACCATTGATGTTTGATTCAGATGGGTGGGGGTGTGGCACCCTACCTGTACCCTGGCCATGGACATAAGTAAGCAACACACAACTAGGTGTCAGGGCTAGCGGGGTGCTAGCTTCTTACCCGTGCCCCCGGTCACATTATTGCCACGTGACCAGACCGAAAGTGGAAACTTAGGGCATAGGGGTCAATTAAACATCTAAAAATGTGCACCAAAATCTGTGGAAATTTCATCAAATCCGCGCCAATTTTTCGCTCTACAACGCTGCCAAGGCGAGAATTCATTTCTAGTTTTGAGAGAGGGTTAATTTTGCATGACAATTAGTAGGGAAATAAAGAAGAAGGCCTAACTTGGCCATTTTTCAGCCTTTTTGAGCCCAAGAAGATCCTACATAGGGGTTTTGGGTGTTTTGGACACAATGTAAATGTTATTTTTCAATTTGAGCATTATATTTTTATGTAATCAACATTTTGAGCATATAATTTAAAAGGCCAACATTGGAAGTTGGACCCAAAGACGTGGCCCAAGAGGGGTGAACTCGTCATCAAATTGTTGTTTTGTGATGATGCATGTTGTTTATTTTTCTCAGTTTAAATCTGCAAAATTTAACTATGTTTAATAAGTTTATGTGCTTTTTCAATTTCAATCCATTTCCCATAAGACATAAAATAGCTTGCAAACTTTTCCAAGAAACCTTCAATTTTTAATTTCAGATCACATCAATAGGGAGCAACACAATATGAGATTTTGTATGGAGTAAATGGACAACTAGTTAGCTCAAATCGATTGTCATATCCACTGCATTTGTACTTCATCAACCCCTCAAGGATCTAATGCAAGAGATTGACACCAATGAACTCTTTTGACTCATAGTTGTTTGATGTGTTTTGCTAATATGTTATGGTTTGATGTTTCTATAGACTCTTTAGTAGTTTTGAAAATAATGTTACTGTTATAGTTTTGGACTTGTTATTTTGTTACATATCGTCAAAAATACCTTGTTTCCCACTGGGAAAGTTGAGACCATCTATCGTAAAATCCTAATGATAGTGATGGGTTGAACAACGTAATATTTTTTGGTTTATGGAAGGAAATACAAACCATCTTACAAAACATAAAAAGTTAAACATAATTGCATTTGAAAAAACATGTAATAAGATTCTTAACCATGGAATTCACCCTCATATTTTCATGGGTTTTTTAACATGTAAATAGGCTTTGTTATAATATCATAGCCTATCAATCCTACATGCCCCAAAAAACCATAACTCATTTCATATGAGATTTTTTTAATTAATCAATTTAAAAATGTAACATCCCTGGGTTAAAAATCCATGTAATAAAGTTAATAAAGGAAAAATAATAACCAAGGTCATGGGACACATATTCCAAGTTGAATGTTTAGAAAAAACATAGTGACGGGGACCACTTGTGAGTAATTAATGGCTATGGAAATTGACAAAGGCAATGGCAAAGGCTTTGGAAAGGCATGAGGCATTTATTGGCATTTTATTTATGAAAATAGGAGAAAACGAAGGTGAAAAGTCAAAAGCTTCATGTGAGGAAGAAATTGAAGGGAAATAATGAAAAATGAAGAAAATAGTACCCTCAATGATAAAAAGGCTTCTCAGGATCAGTTCACAACTTTTGTTAGTGTTAACTTTTGTTAGTGCAACCTTTGGCACTCTCATTCTATTCTCTCTCACACACTCTTGGAAACTTGTATTTTTCTTAGAGCACTCTTGAAGGATTGTGGATACCTTGAATTTGGAGAAAGAAGGAAAAGGAAGAGCAGGAACGCACAAGATGATGGTGAGATCAGCGGCTACCAGAATTTTTTATTGCAGGTACTAAGTTGCATGTATGATTTCCTTGCTAGTTTTGGCATGCATGGCACATGCATGAGGTTTCTTGATCTGATAATCACCCTATGAGTGACCTCAGTTGAAGATTTGTTAAACAAAAGGTATTATAGACTCATGTGCCGGTGTGTGTTATGTGCTATTTAAGCAACGGATCGATCAGATTTCCAATACAAAAACATTTAAATGGAAAGACAACAGAGAAATACAGTAAGCAACACAAAGACAAATAGTTTTTAAGGAGTTCACCCTATTCTCCAGGGCTACGTCTCCGGTCCAACTTCAGTGGTGGCCTTGTTTTATTGTGTCTTACAGCAGAGAAATTACAATATAGGGACTCAATCTAAGTTCTCTTGAAGTAGATTTTGCTAGGTAGGGTGGTTCTTGGATTCCCCAAGCCACTCAGAGTTCACAGACTCTTTTTCTTCCTACCAACTCTATGACCCTTGGTCTACAGTAGAAAGAGCCAATGTGATGCTCAGTCTGGACAGATTCCTCTATGGGAAGGCTTGAATCTTCAAGCTCTCTGGTGCTCGATGCTACCTGTTGTCAGCTCGGCCCTCTATCTCATCTACTTGGCTTTACTATTCACTGTGTTTAGTCCTCCTCTCAGGGTTCACTGTTCACTGTCTCTCTTGGTTGCTTGGACTCCTCTCAAAATCCCCTTTTTTTTCGACTGTCTTTGTTCATGGCTTTAACCATTCGATCCCTATGCCTGTTCGGTTCCTCTCCCGCCTGTGTCGATTCTCCTTCTGCATGGAGTTCCCTGTTCGGCATCATCATGAACACTCGGGAAGTGCCACGTGTCCCCGTCGGAACAGCGCCAGTCTGCTCGTTGATTCATTTCTTCGGTTATGTTGTGGATACGTTATTTCTCCACCGTGGCAGTCAAACGGATTCCAAATCCCTTTAAATCATAGCTTAATTCCTTATCGATTCCGCTTCTTTCTATCGAGCGAAATCTCAGCCGTTCGATTTGGGCTCCTCAAGGTCTGACTTCATACGCACGTCGAGCACGGTTGACTTGCTTGACTGATAGCGCGCGATCAACGACGGTTTTCTCTCTCCTCCGCCGCCACGCATCGATCGATGTATGGGATCGCTCTGCTCCTTTCCAAAACCTCTTACCGTTCAAGGGTGCCCCGATCAAAACTGCCGGTTTCTAGGGCACGGGTCCAGCCTTTGCACTTTAGCACTTTTCGTTTCTCCGCCTGCGATTCTCTGGCCCCCAACGTGACCAAGGGCTTAAGGCTCCTCCATTTCAGCCCTATTTTCCTAGCGATGAAAATCACCTCCTTTTCCCGATCCGGGGCTCCCAGGGGCTACTTTGGTCGCCTGCACGGTCTCCATGGGCCTCGGTCAGCGTGGTTTGACTGAGGTCCTCGTCGTTCCACGTCGACTGCCAAGGCCACTGGTTCAGGGTGTTTTTGATGATGTTTTGGATTCTTTAAATATTTTTTTCATCCCGATACAGTTAAGATTCTTTGTCAGTCATTTATGGATCCGATTCAGATCACGACCTTCCTACTGAAAAAGCTTTTGGACCACCAAAAGTTGGTTTTCTTCAAGCATCGACTAAGTGAGGAAACTGTTGTCTCACTTGTCCAATCTCAATCCACTTCGCACTGCTTGGCTTTGAACCTTTAAACCCAATTTTGAGGTATTCCACTTGCCCACTGTGCATCGTCCTCACCTCCCTGTCTAGCACTGTGTCTTCCCATAATTCACTAAGATATTTAGGTAGCAGGTCATCAACAAAAGGTTATTGACTCTGCTCTTCAGAGTCCTCAATCATTGAAGGTTCAAACAACCTCAAGCAATCTGCGTTCATGACTGAGTAGATGTGCATGTAAGCTGGCAGATCAAGGCGAAAAGCATTGTCACCAACCTTCTCAAGTATCCTGAAGGGTCTATACTTGATAGGTTTTAGCTTTTTACCTTCACCTTGCATTCTGTCCTTGTTGATATACAACCAGACTTGATCTCCAACTTGAAAACTATGCTCCATCCGATGCTTATCATGCCTAACCTTGTACTTGGCTTAGCTCTTTTCTAGCTGTTCTTGTACTACCTGGTGGATCTCTTGGATCTATTCACTGAACCTAGTTGCCTTGTCCACATCACTGTGTCTATCAACCATGGTATCTTTACCAAAGACGAAATCCAAAGGAGACCTTGGTATGAAACCAAAACAGGTCTCAAAAGGAGATCTCTGTGTAGAAGAGTGTTTGGCTCTATTGTAAGCATGTTGCACATAGCACAAGTGCTCATCCCAAAGCTTAGGATGTTTGCTGCAATATCCTCTCAGTAACTGGATCATTGTCCTGTTAACTACTTCTGTCTGGCCATTTGTTTGTGGATGAAAAGCTGTGCTTTTCTTTAATTTGGTGTCCATTAGTTCCCACAGACTGGACCAAAACCTTCCCACAAATAGGGTGTCTCGATCAAATACAATAGAAGTGGGTAATCCAAATGAACCCATACATGTTCAAAGAATAATTTCACAGTTTGTTCAGCTGTAATCTGTTTACTACAGGGTATCAAAATACACATTTTGTTGAACCTATCCACAACAACATATAGATAATCATGACCTTTCCTAGATTTAGGTATTCCTCCAACGAAATCCATGGAAATGCTTTCCCAAGGGTGAGAAGGAACTGGCAAGGGAGTGTACAAGCCTAGTTTTCTATTGTTGGGCTTGCTTTTAGCACACATAGCACACCCCTTTCCATATCTAGAAATTGTCTCACTCATTTTCGGCCAATAGCAGAACCTTTGCAGCTATTCAACTATTTTACTTACCCCAAAGTGACCTGATATCAGAGAAGTGTGTGCTTCCCTAATTATATTTGCTCTCTCAGTTTGTGGAATGCAGAGTTTCCCACAATGATATAAGAGTCGGTCCTTCACATGATAGTCCAATTCTTCTACTCTTTTTCCTTGACTCAAAGTTGCATATACATCCTTTAAGTCCCTTATTCCTGAGCATACTGTCTATGTAGCTTTCAGAGCACAAAATTATGCTTAAGTAGGTAGATGCATTTATGGTTCTAGATAACATGTTTACACCTGTATGTATGCCCTTTTTTATATCTGATGACTAAATGAAATTGTTGTAGAAACCCCATCCATCTGTAATGTCTTGATTACTGCAATTTAGTTTGGAAGTGTAGTTATTGAAGTGGCTGATGATCAGTATGTATTATTGTTTCTTTTCCCATTAAATAATGTTTCCATTTTTTCACACTCTGAACTAATGCATACAATTCTTTATCATATGTAGGATAGTTAACTACTGTAGGATTAAAAGTCTTAGAATGATAACATATCGGTTTACTGTGTTGTGTCAACACTAATCCCATGGAATAGTCACTGGCATCAGTTTGGATCTCAAATGGTCTTTGTAGATCTGGTAGTGATAGCACAGGTGTTTTACTAATTCTTTCAAGGTGTCGAAGGCTTTCTGCTGTTTTCATCCCCACTGAAACACCTTGTTCAATCCTATCAAAGAATGTAAGGGAGCTGCAATTGACGAAAAATTTGAAATGAACTTCCTCCAATATTGTGCTGCTCCTAAGAAGCTTCTCACTTCTGTAGTAGACTTGGGTTTAGGCCAGTTTATGATGACTGCCACTTTAGAGGGATCTATTTTCAATTCACCTCCCCCTACTATATGACCCAAATAATTTGGAGAGATTTTTCCAAATTCACATTTGGAGAGTTTAACATAAATTTCTTCTCTTTTCAAAACATCTAATGTCTACTTAACATTATTTAAATGTTCTTCCCATGTTTTACTAAAAATCAGAATGTCATCCAGATACACAATAACAAAATCATCAAGAAAAGTTCTGAGTACATCATTCATTAATCTCATGAAAGTAGCAAGGGCATTGGTCAAGCCAAAAGGCATAACCAGCCATTCATATAATCCCTGCTTTGTTTTGAAAGCAGTCTTCCATGCATCTTGCTCTGCAACTCTGACCTCATGGTATCCACTATGTAAATCTAGCTTGGTGAAATAAACAACTTCCTTTAATTTATCTAAAATATCATTTATGCGAGGAAGGGGATAACGATTTTTGATTGTTATCTTATTCAGTGCTCGGTAGTCAATGTACATTCTCCACGAGCCATCTTTCTTTCTCACCAAAACAATTGGTGACCCACATGGTGATGTGCCTGATGAACCCTTTCTCGAGAAACTCCTACACCTGCTTCTTTATTTCAGCATTCTCTAAAGCATACAACCTGTACATCCCAATGTTAGGCAAAGGAACATCTTGCTGCAAAATAATGTCATGTACTATTCCCTTTTTGGGTGGCAGACCTTTAGGTTCTTGAAATAAGACATCATACTTTGAAACAATCCTTTTTATATCAGCTTGCTGATCAGCATTATAGCCCTCAAATATATTGGTCTTATCAGGTGTCTTTTCCTTTACAACCATGAGTAAGAATTGTTTGCATGAATTTATCATTCTTTTCATCTGTCCTGAGTTTATGAGAGTATAATTATTCTTGAGCTTGTGAGCTCTT
>APFE030247491.1:5268-33013 GCA_000404065.3 Pinus taeda | reverse complement strand
TTCTAGTCAGTGAAGTTATTCTCCATCATTATCATAGTAGAAATAGGTGGCAATGTTTTTTGTCTTCTAGAATTATGAGTTTGGACAACTGTTTGAAAACTAAATTTCTCTTGTATGCTTCTAATTGTGTTTCTATAAGAAAATTCTTATGAACTATGTTATAAATGGATTAAGCTCCTATTATATTATCTCAGTTTTAACTTATGACATTAGTAGCTTAGGAGTACTCAACAATTTGGGGAAGTAAACATGGAAGATGATGTGCGAAAACTATTATTATCTCATCAACAGAAAATGAGACATCAACACAACAATAACATTTCATTTTTAGAATATAGATTACACAACCTAACCCTTACACTTCTTACCATGAACATGAAATTTCTTAAGCCATAACAATATTATGTGTTCACATCTGAAATAAGGCTATCATGTGCCATGGTTGGAATTTAAACTTTGCATCCACATTCTCACCTTCTTTCAAAGATCAAACATTAATTGCAAACATTAACATTGTTAGATTAGATTGTAATCTGATTTGACAAGCATAATAGAAACAAAAACTACTGAGAAAAACACTAGTGATTATAGATTCACCTCAAATATAGTGGAATAAAGGGCACTGATAACTTCCAATTCACTCTCAGAATACTACATATTAAACTATCTAGCCTGCTGGAATTGGTGCACATCTTGAAATATCTATCCTACTTCAATTCGTGCACATACGGAAATGGGCATTATCCTAATTTATCATTTGTTTCATGTGTGCACTTTGAATAATCCCACGTGTAACAATTGTGAGCCAAAATTGGTTTATAAGGCTTTACCCACAACAAAATATTTGTCAATCCAAAATTTGGATTTGAGGCGTAAGTCCCTAGGTTGATGTGATAGTGTCCTCCCTCATTCTGGTGCTAAAATACCCGCGACTTTTGTTTCATGCCTTATGGGCCCTCTTGGTCTTGTGGTTATTATTTATGAGATGGCCATAATAAGAATTCATTATACTACAATAAGCATACCCCCATACCACTACAAGATGTAGAGCAATTGGCAACAACCTGTTCTGTTAAGGCACTCCTTGTGTGAAGGTTGTCATCTCAAAATCGCATGGGTAAATTCAAATATCTCGTGGGTACATTACAATATTCCATGTCTAGCTTCAACATTTAAAGTGAAAAAGGCTCTATGATACCCATAAGTCATTCATTGTCTTTGGATGCTCATATTGCCTCAGTAACTAAAGGTTTTCACTTGAATTTGTAAGGTATATTTAGATGTTTACCTTTAAATGGAGAATAAATATGAATGACCAAAAGGGCTGAGACCTTTAAATTCATAATGCGTTACTAAGGCATCTCCAAGTTGAACTAAAAATACAAAATACATATATTAAATTACAAAAATGATGTAATGTGCAATGCATTTAACAAGGCGATGCCCCAAAAGCATCTCAAGGATGCATAGAAAATACAAAAGCACACGAAAAGATTACATATACCGTGTGACATGGATCCTATGGGACTTGTCTCCAAGGACGACCCCTTTAAGGTTTCCCCTCCAGGATTTGTCCTTGGGGATGACCCTTTTGAAGTTTCCAATTAAGTTTTTGTCTTGTGTGTTTTGAAACCAAGGGACTCAACTAAACGTGCAACGAAATGCACATTCATTGGAAATTCCACCTTAATCCAACCAAATTGAAACATAGAAAATCTATGTATCAATCCATAAGCATAAGACCGTCAAGGCAGGAAAAACTATGAATGATTGAGTTGCTATTTGACAGTTCTACAATCCCCAAATCCAGAAGAAAACACATTGGAAAGAGTTTCCAGAAATGGCACAATTTTTGTACGTTTGAAATACTTTGAACTTGATGGATCTGACATTGTAATTTTTCATGAAATAACTTAGTCATTCTAAGGATTCCATATTCTACACAAATGAACTAGGGAATACACAACACAGGTAGTTCCTGACTTCTCCTAAAGGAAAATGCAAGCTAATTCCCTTGTTTATGATTGGAAGATGTTATTTGGAGAATCCTAGGTCACTAGAACCACTCTAAGTGAAATCATAGGTGGATGAACTAGAATAATAGAAAGTTTGTAAGTGGCTCATTACCTAAGCAACCACAATACAATAAACCCATAGTAATACTTCAACCACAATACAGTAAACCCACAATACCATATGACTATTTAGTAGATCCCCGACAATACAACATTACAGTATGACCTACGTGCAATAATGATAAACCATGATTTATTTGATTAAATAGGTGTACCATAACCAGAGGTCGATCAATTGTTTACAATTATAAACCTTATGCGAGGTTGATCTCCACTTTCACAACACTCAAATCTAAACTTCATAACATTTTTGGTCTATTGTAATTTCTAGCCTATTACAGAAGCTGAGATTCAGGAGCTTCAATTTACAAATATATCTTCAGGAACACTTTGTACAAGAATGCTAGAGGAGTGTGTTATCCACAATAGTGCATTTAGTCATGCTCATAATGATAAGAGATTAGCCTAGGGAGTCCTTCCCTTATCTCATAACTTGACTTACCTGGCCACAAACCCTATTTCACATCCATCAAAAATATCAATTGCTTCATATCAGTTTGTTAATGTGCCTCAAATCAATTCCCTCTTGGGAGATCTAGGACATAAGCTTAGTGAGAAAGAGAACCCCTACAAACTCGGAACTCAACAATGAGGATTACTGTAGATATAAATTTGAGGAGGACTATAGATACAAATTTATACATATGAATCAAATTGTAAACCCCTAAAATCCAAGGTGAATTCAACCCTAGCCTCCATTTCCAGGAACGGTAGAGGGCGAAATAACCCCTAACCAATGCCATTCCTAGAAACTGGGGATGATTGGAAGCAAATTCGACTTACAAACCAAGCGAATCAAGGTTTGGAATGTTTATCAAGATCCTTTTTTATGGCTAAAATATAATAATTATTTATTTTTAAAATAAATTTTGGGCTAACTATAGAAAAGGGGTGTAATATAAAAAATTCACCCCTCAAAAATATAAAACCCCTTAAATTTCGCCCAATGGGATAAGATTCACTCCTAAAATTTTGTATGCCAGGGGAATCTAAGCCATGAAAATCACTCGAGGATCACACCCTACCCGTGCCACAACAACCTTTAACATGACTAGATTTTTTCCAACAAAGTTTTGAACTGGTGACCTTCACATCACAGAATGACTTAACAATTCACCCCATCACCATCTATTCTACACCTCATGGGCCTAGGAAATATTCAATATTAGTTTTATTTTAGAAACATTTTTTGTGTGTGTGTGTGAATGTTTTAATTTATATTATTGTTCCAAAGTTATACATAGAGCTTTCCTTTGTGCTATTAGCCACCCTTTTGGGAAACCGACCCAATAGAAAATGTTGTGCTTCTTGAGATTAAACATGTTTTTCTTAACTAGCTTGTCTAACAAAAATAACAGATGACTAAGACGATAGGTACTAAGCTTTCAGTTACAAAATTGATGGCTCTTCTTCAATGGGCCATTCAAATTAAGACAAAAGATTTCCATCATTTCCATGACTAGGTGAATACATGATAGAAACCAATAGTATGACTAGGGACTAACCATGTGCCATGAGCCAGAGGGGAGTTGATGTCCACTAGTTGGCTACCTTTGTTCGACCACCAACTTTAAGTTACTTGCAGACTGTTGTACAAAGTTGACCACTAAGGTTTTATGTTATGTTCCTAACCACTCTTCACAATATTAATTTTGGCGGCTTAGGGACAAATTCCCTCCTTTGGACAATCTTCCTCTTCAAGGAAAACCTCTATTATCCTTGGAAGCATTTAATTTGGTTAAGGAAAAATATCTTTTAATATGGAAAACCCCATGTACACAAAAAGGACAAGTCATACCAAAAGAGAAAATGGACACACTTGGATGGATATAAATACAAGTTAGGTGACCCTCATTTGGAGATATTCAATCATTCTTCTTTCTTTGTTTTGGCTTGCATAGGTCAGAGGTTGGTTTGCGGAAGTTGGTTCGCTCAGGTCTGAAATTGCAGGGTATGAAGCTCGCACATTTGATTAGGGTTTTTGGTTCTTAGCCACAAGGATGCTACATGATATTTTCAATTGTAACCACAAGCACACACGCCTATGAGTGTGGTTGGAGGGTTTCATCCGCACACATATCCTCTCTCTCGTGTGGTTGGAACCTAGGGTTTGATTTTGATAGTTGACTGTAGATTCTGATAGTTGATGACAGCTGACCACAAGCTTTTGAATCAACATTGATGTATATCATGAGGTTAAGGTTTAGAAGAAACCCTAGGATAAGATAAAGACTTGGATTTTGCAATCTACAAACCCTAGAGTGATTAACAAGGAATTGTTTTAGCGTAACCCTAGTTGGGCTAAGTCTCAATTAGGCCTTGGTTATTGATTAAATCTATGGATATATTAAATGAAACATTTTTATATGGATAATCAATGATAATTACTCTTGAACATTGGTTAAAGAGGGAGATGATCACTTCTTGGTAGAGATAAATACCTTTCATATTTATGTTATTTGTTTATGACACTATTCTTGTTTTGACTTATTGTTTTGATTATTTCTTATACTTCCTGTATATTTGAGTATTTGAATAGTTTTAATCTCTAGATGAGATGTGATAAACGAATCCTTCTTGAGGATCATCTAAAGTGCAGGAAAAGAGAACTAGTACAAAAGAAGCTACTTGATGAAAAGGTTTCAAAGTAGCATATGGAAATTGTTAGCGCTTGAGATTTCACCTCAGGCTGAGAAAGGCAAATCTTCAAGGCTACATCAAACCATTTCACCTCGTAGCTAGCCCTACGAGGTATGAGAAGGCTCTCTCGGGTCAGATTCGGTTGATCTTTCAATAGGATGAGCTGACCCAATTAGGAATAAAGATCTTAGGCTAGTAAATTGATATAGGAAGGTTTGCTTGGGGTTTTTAATTAAATGACGGGGCTTTTCTGGGCTGCATGGGCAAAATCACAGCTTGAACAGAGAAATATAATGACTACACAGATTATTAACTGAGGCAAGGTAGGCAAGCAATTTAACACCAAATCTAGATTTAATATGGGATGGCAAGACTGGTGAGGAGCTAAGGAGGGCAAATAATACTTTGAATCCTCCTTAAACAGGGGAAAACATTGAATATAAGCAAATTTAGGAGGAGCATACAATACTATGAATTCCTACCTAAACACTTCATTTGCTCCATTAGATATGATCATGAGGTGAATGAAACATGGCAGTTTAACAGTTTACATATGAGACAAAGGAAAAACCTATGCTAAATCAACATACCACATGAATCTCAGCAAACAGAGCTGTGAAATTCCATTAAATTCTCTGTCAAACACTGTACAAGAAAGCTCTGCTACGCTCCAGCAGCTCCCAGCACTCAGAAAACTCTCTCCTCACTTACTCTAACCCCCTCAAATGACATTTTTAATACAATAAATAAAACTGCTGCCCAAAACAGGGGCGCTGTTTAACTAACATCATCAAAAATAAAAATAAAAATAAAACTTTACATCTATTCTCTACATGGTACAGCGTTTCTCTGACTCTTTTGACAATTGGCTCATTAAGAGAAAATCTGGTGCTAAGATCTCATAGAATCAGGGCTACGGATTAAAATAGGCAAATGCGTTTCTTTTGAATTCCTCTGCTGGCTAACACATGGAGCGCAGATCTTCATAGGATCAGGATTGAAATCAAATCACATTCTTTGGCTATGATAGACAACACAAAATCCTCCATTTGCTATTAAAGATAGAAAGCTTTCATTATTCCAGCATGAAGACCGAAATAGGCAAACGATCCTTGACTGCCACTTTGCAACTGCTCTCAATTTCTGGAGATACGTTCCTGGATTTTATCGCTGCGCCCCAAATCTCTGGAAACGCGTTGGTCATTCAAATAAGGAAATCTGAAGCCATAAATAGGAAATTGAATCCTATTTTTCTGCCTATGTTTAATATTCTGTGCTTGTATCGGTCTTTACTTTTCACTTTTCATTGCCAGGTTAGATTTGCCATTTGAATAACACCGATTTTTTTCAATAAAGCTGATCCTTGAAGCGCATTTTGACAGGAGAAAATCACTACAGGTCAATGCCCAGCTATATGCCCTTCAAACACCATTTCACCATTTTGCCACGTTCTAAGCCTTGCAGCGATCATCAATTACTCGACAGCCAGCAATCTTAGCATTCTGATCTAACAACCCAGATGCAGCCTCAAATTCCACGATCAATCATTAATGTGAACAGAGTAGTTGAAGCCCCAGACATGGGATCCACATGTACTGTCTGAGAAGATCCTTGAAGCTCTATAAGGTTGGCCTTGATATCAACAATTCCTGAATCAAAATCACCTGCTTTGCGAGCATCTTACACCAAATAAAATACTCAAAAATCCGTTTTTGGATATCAGGTGCCAATCCCAAAATGCGATTCAAGACACGACCAAGTTCCTTCAAGTATTGCATCCCTAATGATTCCAACTGATATCAATACTGCCTTTGCCAAACTATGAAATTCTTGAATTTTCTCACGCTCTCCAACTTAGCATTTCGGAGGTAAAACAAGTCGATCGCTCTGCTCAATGATAGCTTGCCCAGCTCTAGATTGAATGGACTTCAGATGCTTTCACCAAAAACTTAGCAAGCACCCCTAAACTGAACAGCAGAAAATTCCAATTCAATAGGCATAAACAAAAAGAGAACCTACCCCGCATCAAAGTAACTCGATCCGTTTCTCTCCAGATCTTGTCAGAACTTTTCAATCCCCTTTTGAATGCCAGCCATTCTAAGGAAACTTGAGGGATTCAAACTCTGGACCTTGTGGAAGTTTTTTAATTATTTTGGAGATGGAGATAGAAGGGTTATCGGTGGTGTGCGCAGGGCTCAGCTGCGCGTCTCAAGATGCTGATGGCAAGCGAAATGAGTATATAAAGAGTGAAAACTGTTTAGAGAACTTGAAGGACTTGCAGCGATTTCTTCGCAGAGACCACCCACAAACCAGAGATGTGTTTAAACAGCTTGGCAAGTGGAATACAGTGTCTCAGGACTTGATACCCATCATTGAACAATATCGAAACGAGACTGAACTTGTAATGAACACTGTGAAGGTTATAGTTTTCCTCACTATGCCCATTGATCCTTCCTCTGATGACATCTCATTACAAATGGAGTACCTTTGGAGCTTCAAGGCTTCGTTTTCCTGCAATGATGCAATTGCTGGCATTGTTTCTCTTTTAGAAGAACCACTGGAACACTTAGAAACAGAAAGAGAACCTCCCAGAGATAGAAGTTGCCAAAGGAAATACTTAAATATTTTCAAAGACCAAAATGTTGGAGGTAAATTTTTTGAGTTTCAGGCTGACACTAACAATTTGTAATTTTGTTGTGTGTCTTAAGTTTTAACCTGGCACATGCATTTGATAGCTGCTGAGAGGTAGCCTGGATGGCTCCATTGTTGGCATATACTTACACTGACACATTATAATCATACTTAAGTTCTTCCCCAAGTTCTATGTCGCGACATGGATACATACCCATCCGATAAATTCTAGTATCTAAAGTCTCTGTGTAAACCCTGTAAATTAATAAATTTCCTGCACAACTGTGGTTGAAAAAGCGTGCCAAATTTGACATTCTAAAAAATGTCGATAACCAGTTGATCCTCTTCAGCAACACTTGGATGATCCATACTGAAAAGATATTTGAGGCTGTGTTCATCACACATTTGAGCACGTTCCAGGGCTTCATTCTGAGATAGCACCTCTCCAACATATTCAATAACAAACTTTCCCCTTGGGATTTGTTCAATCAAACACTTTGCTCCACACGGGCACTAATGAACTTTCCATGGAAATATTTCGCCTGTGAAAGCGGATTCCTACATTTCAGACTTCTGCTGCCAACATCATGATCAATAACGCTGCTACTTGAGGTTGATCCAAACCTAAATCTTCATTTGAATATGCTGTTATCTGTTGTACAAATTCATTCGCAGAGCACAAGATATATGTGCCATGGCTTAATACATAACAGAGATAATATCTTGCTCATCGTGGGGATGCTTGTCCAGATTCGTCATAGGGGCTTCAATTGTCATTTTAAACATAGATATGCTGGGTAGCTTTATTCGACCAAGAAGTTTCCTTGCTGCAGAACGTATATCAGAGTTAATGTCATCGAACATACCAAGAAACATATGCATGTCTTTTTCCTGCACTGTCGAACTGTTAACATGAGCCATGTGTAGCAAACCATGCAAGGTATGCATGCGAACCTCCGTAGAATCATCATTCAACATATCCATCAAATAAGTCCAGTGCATTATCAGCAAATTTCTTAGAGAATCCACTGAGCCTTATCAAATTGTCAATGGTAGCTATACGAACCTCTGAGAATTCATCTTCAACAGCACTAAAAGTGAGAAGATCTAATCCTCTGCCATGGCATGCTAGGTCTCTATCACCCTCAGGAGTTCCACTAGAGAAGTTATTTGATACCCTCTTCGCTGCTTGCCCCAAAATTTTCTTATTCAAAGCTTGAAGCCACACATTCTTCCAAGAGCATAAAGAGCTTCACTTCTTACTTTCATATTCATATCCCTTGAGATAGTACACAACTGGAGAAATGCCTCATTTATTTGGTTTGTGCGTTGTCCTTCCTCTACTTGGTGTAGAGGCAAGCAGCTAGGCTTTGAGAACAATAGCCACCTTGCCAAGGTCACATTAGCAACAACTTTGTTTACCAGAAATGATCAAATGCAGGGATTGCTGATGATGTTTTGAATTTTGCTTGTGCAGGAATAGGAGTTTGAAGTCGCTGCTGCCTTTTGAAGAGTTAGAGATAAATTACATAATATAGAACAACATATTAATGATTTCTTCTTCAAAACAGGGTTTTGAAGAAGAATCAATCTCTGACGTGAGACGGAGTCTAACAGAAATCACGATATGAAAGTAAGAACTATAAGTTACACGGGTATATGAAGACTACATTGTATGTATGGTGTATTGTTTCAATGTTGTGATTGAACTGCAAGATTGGAAGGCAAGTTAAGCCCTAAGATATGATGAAAATATCACCTCCATAAATGAACCATGCATATATTGGTGTACTTGGCATTTGGAAAGTACCTCACATTTTAGACGTGATGAATTTATTAGATGCATTGATTCTGAGATATTGTGACTTGATATTATTCTTAATTCTTATGATAAGCATGGTAACCTTGATGATAAGAGTGTAGCAATAAGATTGATACTCGGGATATTCTTGACAATATTGTTTAGTTTTTTATAAGCTCAAAAAATATGAATGGATTCCCTGACTTGATAACGAAGCAATGTTGTCATTATGATGATACACTTGTCATCTGCCCTAAGTATATGAAACTAACCCTTGATGAAATTTTGGTGTCATATGTGATGATGAAGTAGTTGATGCTAATATGTTATGACTATGATGCATATAGTTTAATTTCATGATCTAACGATTTTTTTGATGCATAAAAATATTATGACAGATAGGTTGATGTTGTGAATGATAATGATTGAAGAGGCTTCTAATTTAGAGGGAAAAACTCTTCATGAGATTTTAACACCTAGTATTATTTAAAAAGAAAACATTTGACTGTAGAAGGAAGGATTCTGGACATGAATAACCATATGATGTTGTTGAAGAAGTTTTGGCAAATTCTGATTTGTGCAGAGAAGGTTTCTCCTAGTCCAAGCTCCAACTGTTGGGAGAAAGGCTTAAGGGAGCGGTTATAAGCCTCCCAATCACACGAAAGAAGGCCTTGTCATTCCAATTTATTGGGATAAACTAGAGCATGTATTTTAATATCAATCCAGGTTGGTAAAATTAGAAACACATCAAAGTATATGGATCTTAGATCTAGATAGTTTAGAAAGTGATTGCTTAGATGCTTAAAAATGAATACATGCTACAATCTAAAAAAATAACAAGATTCTTTCTACTAAACCAAGAAATCTATTCTAAGAGAGCACATAAGGAAAACATTCAAATCTAACCAATGAAATCATATGGAAGAATGATCAATAATATTATTCTGATTTAGAAGACAAGGAAGAAGCTCTTGTCTCAGAGGTCCTGATTGTCCTTCCTTATTCTTTCTATTCATTCAACAACATAATTTTCACTTATCTATACTATCAAAGCATAACAAAAAATCATGCAAATTTATTCTAAGAAAGCATGGAAAGAGTGAATACTGATTCAATTCAATCTTAGCTCACAAAGAAGAGGCTTTAACTTAGAGACCTGGGTTGTCCTTCCTTATTCAAACGAATCACTGAAAAGAAATCAATTCCAATATTTGAATGGACATGACATACTAATGAGTTTATACAAAAAATATTCACAAGAGATTACAATATAAATATACAGAAAATTAAGATACTAACATATTCACAATTATGCACATCAATTAACAATATAGTGTACTTAGCTCAGTATGGGGCCCTCCACCTTTGCCTGGTACACCTTAAGATAATAAGCTACAAAAAATCACCATTCACATCACACAAGAATGTATGCACAAGAAATCATAAAGCAAGTCTAGGTCTCAAATTATATTAAGGAAATAGTAATCATAATGTATCCTCCATAGTTGTTGGTAGTCTTGCTTAAATAGACTAAAAGTATAACAATAATTGTTATCTTTGTTGTAACTACCTAAAAAGAGTCCTATTACATCTCATAGGTAGAACTCATCCTTTCTGATGCACAAAATATGGACAAATCTCACAAAATCTCAAAACTAACCCTAAATGAGGGGATTTCCTGTGTGACTAGCCAAGTTTGACCATTTTTGACCGGGCTTGTTCTAGCTGATTCTGGGTGAACGAATAGGTGTCCCTCCATCCTTGGTTCCTATAGTTTCCAAATATGCCTTCATTTCATGCCCAGGTACCCTACATGTAGGACTTTGAACGAGCCATTACGGGAAATTCTGTTTCTGCCTAAGAAAATAATTTTAATGTCGAACTTTGCCAAAATTCAATCATGAAAAGTAATTGACAAATGTACCTAATATGATGAATTTGAATCAAACATGGATGAATGAAAAGGAAGTCAAAAATAAAGGTTTATGTGATGGAAATAAGTATCAAAAGTGGTACCCAACACCCCCCTAAGATGAAGGCATTGCATGTCCTTATGCACAAAAAATGATTTGATGTCAATGATCTCCTGCTACCTTTGCTGCTTGATTGAGGGAATCATTCACTAGAAATGCATCACATCTTTTTTGCCACAATGCTTGCTGCTCCTTAGAAAGCTTTTTCCATTGAGAATCTTTGAAGATCATTTTGGTATTGGACAAGATAAAAACATCCGTTCCTTTCTTGGAATTTGGCTCTCCACAAAAGAAACTTTCTTTGGTTACCTCATCTCCTTCTGGATGTAGGGATGCACATAGTACTCTGGTTCTTTCTTGACATATTTCATGATAGTCTCTGCTGGTACATCATCTGAGTTACAATTTTCTGCTTGATCTCCTACACATTCAAGTCAAAGCCAACATTATATATTTCCATTAATGCATCCAACTCTTCCCTAGTTGAGCATCCCTTCAAAGATATATTACCACAATATATTTTAGTATTCCCTAATTGTGCAAGCTCTATACCGTCAGACACCTTCATAGCTTGTATTTTTAAGGAAGCATGCTTTGAATTACTGTGCTTTTCAACAGCAGAGTCGTTAACTCCAGCTGTAACATCTTTAGTTTCAGTAGGAAATCCTGGTAAATTATGCTTCAGTTTTGTTGCCATAGGCTTGACCTATTGTTCCATTTACCGCATTTGTTTTAGTATCTTCAATTCCTTATCTCCTCCGCATCACCGTGCTTCAATCTTTAGCTTTTTCTCTGAGCTATGTTTTTCACAATATGCTTTATGTTGAACACTGCCTCTACCAAATTGTACAAAATCCTTACTAGACTCTAGAAAGTGGGGCCTTGGATAAAAAATATGATGTAACTATGTTTGAGTACAAAGGATACCTCATTTGAATATGAATATCTGACAATCTGACATAACTTGTGTTTCTCTAATATGCAATCACGAACCAAAGACTTCTTTGGTTTTTCTTTTTTGTTTTTCTGTAAGAATGCTTGAGAACAAAACTTCATATATCATGAACAAATTCCCTTTATTTGTACTCAGATGTACATGCATGCTTTCTCGTTTATACTTGACATTAGGGCACTAAAACATTCTTGGACCAATCTAGTTGTGATGAACCTTATTTCTGCAATTGTCTTTTACCATGAGCTGGATTCACGACATTCTTTCTAGATATTTAATGATCCTCCAAAGTCGCATGCATGTCAACTATGACATCATGCCCTTTCATAGTCTTCTTGAACATTAACCAACTCATACTCCACAAGAGATTATTCTCATTCTTCACTGAGAATTCTGCAGGCTCAGCGACCTCAATCTTACCCCATTTATAAACAACAAGTCTCATTGAACCTTTAAACATATCAATCGTAGAATTCTGCAAGATGACTATAAAACCTTCCTTCATAAGATCCCTTTTGATTTCAAACACTTAAACACCAAATCATGTTATCCCGAATCCCCTCAAATCTGATTTTTCAGAATTTTCGGCACTTTGTTTCATTTGGCGAAATGGAAGTGATTTTATTGTTTCACAATTACATTTGTCAGTACATTTTCTTTTATGGTGGCAGCAGTCATGTTAATTTCTGGGTGTAATTTGTGATCAAGAAGGCATAAAAATTGATGTGGACAGACAATTCAGGTTTCACACAACCATAGTTCGATTCTCAGAGTACATACATGGCCATTGGTTGGAAGAATAATACAGAACAACGTAAAGGAGTAAAATAGAAGAATCAACACTGGAGGGATATATTTCATTCGAATGGTAGCATGAAACGTTTTGAGTGCAACAATAGTCGTTTTAAAATAAAACTAGGCAAAATTCGAAATTTTGAAGAAGCCACTATTTTCTGTTGTTTTTTCTCAGCAAAGAAAAATGAAATTTGAAAAATTAAAACATGGGTTTTCTGCAGAACGAGCCCAATTAGGTTCCAAGCAGACATTTTTCTCAAATTAATTGCTATTTGGGACATTTTCTTCGTTCTTTCGACCCTTATTTTATATATTGCATGGACTAAACAATTGCTAATTTGAAAGTGAACGCCTAGTTCATAAAAAACATTGGCACAAGAAGATGTTAAGGGTACTCTTCATCATTATTATGGAAAAGATGTAGAGTGGTCATGAGATTGTTGGCACATAATCTGAAAAGTTTGCAATTGACAAGTGTTTGTTCTACCATAATGATATACAAATATCAACTCTGATTAATATCATTCTTATCGGACTCAAAAGCTTCCTTCCTCACACAAGTCCAATCTTTGGCTTCACCTTTGTCCTGGTTCACTATTTGAATAACCTGCAATGCAACATCTTTCAACCATTTCTGCAATTCTGGTAACCTCCAAATTAAGAAACTTCTTTCCACATATATTTTTATGAGATGTTCAAGTGAGGGACTTCCTGTTTCAGCATATGCAAAGGAAATCACAATACTCATTCAAGGAGTTGGATGCATGATAAATCATGAGGCAAATTTTGGACAAAATTTTAATACATTTGAATGGTAATGAATATGATTTTGGCATCATGTGTGTTTTTTATTTTTATTTTGGTTTGTTCCATCAAAAGTATCATGGCTGGAAATGGTTTTCATACCATAAAAACTCACTGCCCTTTTCACCTTTTGCTTTTGAAATTTCCACTTCAAACTTTCTTCCAATACTGATATGTTGACAAATGGAATTTTCAATATCCAAATTGCTGCTTCTTTCTTGAATTGATTCCTATAAGCCATTGTCTAAACATAGATATATTCATTTCAGTCATATAACTTAGATAGAGATAGAGATTTGATCTCTTTTAATGCCCTGATTTTGATAAGAAATTCCTTCTCAAATGTTTTCCAAATTGTGTTATGATTATGCTTACTCTTGAACTGTCTTTGAAGAGGAGAAACCATTATTTCCTAAATAATCTTTTTGCTTCATTTGAGAAAATAAAACATAGCATTTTCTATTGTGATCAAACTAACAATTTTTCCCTTATTTCTCCTTGTGTTGGAAGAGTTGAATATTCACTTTTGATGCTTAGGGATAGGAAAATGAAGTGAATAAACTTATATATAGTGGTGGATTAGAAAGGTAATGGAAATGGTAGTTAAGGTGGGGAAAGGAATACGTACTTAATCACTACATTAAATGAAGAATTTTTGCAAAATTAAAAACAAAAATTTCTTACAGACTTTCAATTGCTCCCTTGATCATTCTTTGTCATGTTTTGTGGTTGATTTGATTGGAGAAGTTGGTTCATGTTTGCCATAATATATTTTGTATTTTCTTAGTTTTGGAGGTGTTTCCATTGTCTTCAAAGTCTTCACTTCAAATGTCCTTTTGTTGTTGTTGTAAATCTCAGAAATCGCTTGAAGTGTTTCTAGATCCCCCTGCTGGAGTAGATCACAGGTTCCTCTGAAATTGATGTTGAAATTATAGGTCCCTCTGCTAAAGTTTATGATGAATTAAGATTTCAATAACTTTTGAAACTTCAATACCTTCAAAAGGTTGCAAATTCAGGTCCCTTTGTGACTTTTCATGAAGTCTCCTCATATAGATTTGAATGTTGAAGTTGAAGTTGAGTGTTGAAGTTGGAATATCTTCCATATTGAGTGTATTCATGTTTGAATGTCTTCATGTTGAGATAAGAAGGATAACAATGCTTGAAATGAAAATGATAACAATGCTTGAGATGAAAAAGATAACAAGACATTTTAGTAATGAAACTAATGCTCTTGTTTTCCTCTCCCCCTTGTTTATTCGAAGACTTGTCCTCAAGTCTTTGAACTAGATGATTCCTTTTTCAAAGAATGAGATGACACAGTTTATTGTCAAAATAAAATATTGAGTTTATCTGAAACAATGAATAAGATATAACCTTTTTTTTTGGAATTCATATTAGCCGAGTACTTGGTTTTCCAATATGAATTCAAGTTTGTATTGTGCCAGAAATCTGGATTTTCATAGCCAAACCTCTTTATTTTATTTTATTTTTCTTTTCCTTTTTCTTTTATGGATGGAGGTGGGTTATAATAGTGTAGGGAAGTATGGAAAGCTTATGAAAGTAAGATAGGTTGAAGTCATGATCTAGGAGTAGATGTATAAATAGATAATAGATCTGAACTTCAACATGATAGATCTGAATGATTGTGAAGCTTATCATACAATATGGTAGATGAATGACATCATGAAAAATATGGCTTATGAAAGGCTTCTTAGGAAATGGATGTGCATTGTCATCGTACAAAACTTGACTTCTTCTTCTTATGATTAGCTTCATGTCTTTTTCCTTGATCTCAATCCATCTTGTAGGTTTGTTGGTGGTGTTGTTCAGTAACTGAAAACAAGCTTCACGAGTTTTGAGTTTCATTGGATGAACTCAACATAAGGTAAATTTCCACTTTGTTTTCAATTGAATAATTGAATTTCATATTCATAGATATGAATTTTTAAAGTTGAATTTGAAAAGTCCTTCGTCCATGGAGTTCACCCATTAAATCTTCCCGTGACTTGTAAAAATATAGCACTTGCTTGCAATAAAATATTAGATGATGGAGGAAGAGAGGTGTACAATCTCTCTTATTCCAATAAATATGTAAAATAATTACAATAAATTCTTAAAAACAAGTCCAAAGAGGATATACAAATAAAATGCATTTGTTTACCCCTTTAGGAACGGTGGCCAACCTAGAACTCCAAGTGATGTTTTGTTCACAAAATATTCATTTTATGTCCAATTAGAGTGGTTCCAAAATAAAGTTGAAGTGAATTAATATGGCTACTTCCAGTATAAATAGGTTTTCAGAGTGGTTTAAAATGATATGCTAAAAATGATGAGAAGTACCATGTTTGATAGAGCTTCTTGTGAATTTTTTACAAGACCAAGGAGTGTAACTTTTTTGTTAAAGATCAGATTAATATAATTCAACTTGGAGATTAAATTAGATTTATTTTTTTCTATCCAATAGAAACAGGTTTTAAAAATTCTTAGGTTTAGTATTACAAAATTTATGATGAACAGACCTAGGAAACAAAGTTTCACTATGTTGATTTTAAGATATGCAGTCACTACATGTGGCATAACCTTTTCACCTGGCCTTCAAATGAGATGATTCAAATTGTGTAATAAAATATACTTGAATATATATATTCCTTAGAAACATGTTTTGAAAAGAAGATTATTTGGTATGTGAAATATGCCAATGAATATTCAAGACCTAAAATTGTCACCATGTAGATTTGTTTTTGACAAGTAGTTAGTATTTTGAGAATAACTTTTTCATATGATGTTGGATTGAGGTGATTCAAATTTTTTTGGAAACTATATTCCAAGGGATATCTTCCCTATACATATAGTGTAAAATTTTTCTATTAGGCCCCTCGAATCAATGTTGTACTAACTTTGTCCTCAAAATTTCTCTGGAGATCTAGTGTTTATTTTGATCATATCTTTTTTATTTGTGATCAAATTGAAAAATTCAAAATGGGTTTAAAAACTATATTTCAAGAGATATTTTTTAAAAATATGTTTGGAAAATGATCCTATATTGTTACCCAAAATAGGATTGTTCTTACTGCATTTTCCAAATGAGTATTGAACAATGATTGAAGAATTATTCATGAGAGTTTGAACCAACAGTCTTATTGTGAACTCATTTTACCTATTTATTTATTTATTGTATTCTATCCTACTCTATTGTAGAAAAATAAGTCATTCTCTCAAGTATAAAAGAATTTCCAATGCATCCATTTGCGTAACAAGATTATAACTAGACTCATATCCAAGTTTGAAAAATATACCTTAATGGCTTGGACTTGAAAAGTTAGTTGATCATAAAGATTTGATGCTAAGGAATGTTGAAAAATGGAGTGGCGTTGTGGCCTAATGACTAGTTGAAACCAAGTTTGAGTGTGATATTTAAGTCTTTGATTCTCTTCAATTTTCATAACACAAAGTTCTTCTTGTGGAACTTGTTCAAAATCATGAATGCACAAGGGATATTGTGATACATATTCTAGATTTTCTTCAATGTATAGCTCTATTGTTTGAATTTCATTGCATGTGATCCATAACATTGATATCCTTACAAAGATAATTAGAAGAAGCTTCTAGATTCTCTTCTTGTGGATCCTCTTCATGAATGCTTTGTTCATCTTCTATCTTTTGAAATGAAGATTCATCCCTATTGAACATTTTAAATTGTGGACAAGGATTTGGGAAGATCCTTGTGGTGGCATACCCTCCTTCTCTAAATTACTTCTTTAACATCATGTTTTGTACATCTTTGTTTTGCAAATGGATTTGTAGTTAATGAGTTTTTGTTAGTGGTTGGGGGTTTTGTTTTTGAGATCTACCTTTCTAATTTCTATGTCTAAGCATGAATAACCATAATGAAAAGTTTTTTTTGTTTTTATGTTTTGTTGTGGTTTTTGTTTTATATGTTTTCTAAACAATCTTCCTAACTAGCTCTTATCTAAGTGTGTTTCCCTGGCAATGATGCCAAAAATGTTAGTCTAATTTATTGGGATAAACTAGAGCATGTATTTTAATATCAATCTGGGTTGGTAAACTTACAAACACACCAAAGTATATGGATCTTAGATCTAGCTAGTTTATAAAGTGATTGCTTAGATGCTAAAAAATGAATACATGCTACAGTCTAGAAAATAACAAGATTCTTTCTACTAAACCAAGAAAGCTATTCTAAGAGAGCATATAATGAAAACATTCAAATCTAACCTATGAAAGCATATGGAAGAGTGATCAATGATATTATTCTGATTTAAAAGACAAGGAAGAAGCTCTTGTCTCAAAGGTCCTGGTTGTCCTAATTCCTTCTATTCATTCAATAAAATCACCTTCACTTATTTAGACCATCAAAGCATAACAATAAATCATGTAAATCTATTCTAAGAAAGCATGGAAAGAGTGAATACTAATTCAATTCAATCTTAGCTCACAAATAAGAGGCTCTAACTTAGAGACCGGGGTTGCCCTTTCTTATTCAAACTAATCACTAAAAAGAAATCAATTCCAATATCTAAATGGCCATGACATACTAATGATTTTATATAGAAAATATTCACAAGAGATTACAATAAAAATATACAGAAAATTATGATAGTAACATATTCACAATTATGCACATTAATCAATAATATAGTGTACTTAGCTCAGTATGGGGGCCCTTCACCTTTGCGTGGTACACCTTAAGATAATTAGCTACAACAAATCATCATTCACATCACACAAGAATGTATGCACAAGAAAGCATAAAGCAAATCTATGTCTCAAATTATATTTAGGAAATAGTAATCATAATGTATCCTCCATAGTTGTTGGTAGTCTTGCTTAAATAGACTAAAAGTATAACAAGAATTGTTATCTTTGTTGTAACTACCTAAAAGGAGTCCTATTACATCTCATAGGCCAAACTCATCCTTTCTAATATAAAAAATATGGACAAATTCCACAAAATCTCGAAACTACCCCTGAATCAAGGGATTTCCTGTGTGTCTGGTCAAGTTTTACCAACGTTGACTGGGCCTGTTCTAGCTGATCTCGGGTGAACGAATAGGTGTCCCTCCATACTTGGTTCCTATAGCTTCCAAATATGCCTTCAGTTCGTGCCCAAGTACCCTTCACATAGGGCTTTGAATGAGCCATTATGAGAAATTTTGTTTCTGTCTAAAAATTTAGTTTTAATGTCAAACTTTGCCAAAATTCAAATCATGAAAAGTAATTGACAAATGTGCCTAATATGATGAAATTGAAGCAAATATGGATGAATTGTAAGGAATATGAATGAAAATGAAGTGAAAAATAAGGTTTATGTGATGAAAATAAGTATCAAAAGTGGTACCCAACAAGCCTCTAGGTGTGGTTGAGCATGTAAGACAAAAAAAACTAAAATATTATGCACAATACTAGGAGAAGACCAGGAGTATGTCAGACCTACAAACATAGAAAAAATGATGGAGAGTTCTATGAGTAGGGAAGTTTTTAATATCTACATAATGTTTGACTTATTATAGTGAATGTGAATGTCTTGGCTAATCTTGTGTTTGTAGGGAATTGAAATATGCATATCAATATGTTGTTTGCCTTAACTTGATCACTTCATGAGCTACTATATGACAATATTTGGTAACAATTGCAAGGGTTTGAAAAAATTTGGTTTATTGGATTGACTTAATATAGATGAGAAGTATTGGAATTGGGGCATGTTGCTTGACAATTCATAGATATGATTTGGCTTATGGATTGATTGAAGTCACAATGATAACAAGTTAGGTTTTTTATCAAATTTGGTTCTTGATATTGGTGATTTGCCTTGATGTGGAATAAAAATGTTATGTAGACATAATTGATTATGTATTCACATCATTGGAATTTGACACGTTAATTGAAGTGTAAACAATTGTGATTCAGTCTGCAGTGAATTTTATTACAGAAATCTCATAGTGTTGGATGGAACTTATACGACTTATCCTTGATTTGAATAATTCATATCATGATTATGTGGATGGTCTAATGCAGTTTGATATTACTTGATGATAGTTGCTAACATAACAAATAAATAAGGTTGTAACCTAATATTTGGGTGTGAACTCTTCTTAGTACCTAGTCGGAAGTGTTTGTGATATTGGCAGAAAATTTTATGGCTTTAATATTAGTTCTGGTTTGATAAACAAATTTAACTAATTTGTTTAAGGTTGAGTATATTGGTTTGGTCAGTTATGTTTACAGAAAGAATTGTATGATTTGAAGCAAGCTTCCCTAGCCTAGCATGTTCACATTGACTATTATCTAATGAAGCCTTGAAGATGTGTTGATCTGAATCTCTCCTTCAAAAGTGGTCCAAGGTATGCCTTTGATTTTGGTTCTATATGATGACAATCTATACTTGATAGGTAATGAATCTCCGATGATCAAAGTAAGAGGGAGTTGGTCTCTGAAGTTTGATATGAATAATCTTGACATGAAGAATTGATTTCTGGGATTAATAGTTTGGAAAAGGAAAAGATGTTGTAAATTTATTTTGCATGATATAATACAAATCCTCAAACACCTTGATGGAATTAAATTTCAAGAAGTTATACAAAGTTATTGTTGAACCCGACTTGGCAACCAACAATTGAATGAAGCATTGATGTTCCTTGCAACACCCATTTAGACATATGTTGTGCAAAGAATGACCCAAGTCAATTCATGATTAAGTTGTTTCGTGCACATTGGGTTGTCGCCAAGCACATTTTTTATATTCGCATGGGACGATTAATCTTGGTCTGAGATATACTTCGAGGGGTGTATGATTGCATAAATACATTAATGATGACTGGTCTCAAAAGAATTATTGATAGAAAAAACACATTTCGGTGTTGCTTTAGCTCGGGATCTACCATGTTGATGAGAAGGAAATAGAAGTTTGTAAGCTTTAAGCTCGACTAAGGTGGAGTACATTGTTATTGGTGTTATCAATCTAAAATTTCCCTAGGGTTGTCATGAAAGAAATAATAGAGGTAACCACAAACCTACTTTTGAGATCAGGATCTAGCCTTCCTAATGCTTAGAGAAGGCTCTCTCTTTATGATTTAACTTTGTTGAGTTAATTGATTTTAGGCTAGTTATTTAAGGCTTGGTTGGTTTTTTATTTGATTTGGTGGTGGAATCACTTATTCAGATGGATAGATAAGTGTCTTTTTACCATTGGGCCATGGAGCCCAAATGTCAAGAAAACATGACTGAATCAAGGTCTAAAGATAATGTTCACAGGGAAAGGTAGTTGTGTAATTTCAGATCTTTTAGGCTGGATGGTGAAGTGGTTTTTCAATCAGGGTCAAGGAGCAGCCAAGGATTCCTCAAACCGGATAATGAAGGAAATGAAAGAGGTCAATCGAAACTAGGGAGCAATGAAGAATTTCCTACTCTGGATATCAGAAGAAAACATAAAAATGAATAACTGTTCGAGACAGAGTGCACATAAACAAATTCTAAAGTAAAATTCCAGTTATTTCATTCAAATTTGAAAACATGTATGTATGTGAAACATTTAAGAAGATAACAATTCAACAAATGAAAGATACTTCACTAAAGTGGCCCAACACATGAATCCTGTAATGCAATGCCTTTATTACTCAGTCCATTATACTGACTTGAAAATGTTTACAATAAACCCTAAGCTTTTCAGATCAATGTAACTATAGAAATGTTCAAAAATCCACACTCTATACTTCGAATTATGAAGTATTTATAATAGTTACAAAATATCCTAAACTGTTTTACGAATTATTCAAGCAAAATAAATATCTTCATGCAAGAAGATAGAGACACCTAGGAAACTAAAAGGCTAGCTGTCCCTAATTTTACTGACTTTGTTGTTTTATGCTTTAACCTTTTGCTGCTTTTTCTCCTTTGTTGTTTCTCTACACAGGTTGTCCTTTTACTCTGGCTTTTGACTAATACTCTTTCATCTGATACTCTTTGACCTAGATGATCTGATGTTCTTCTTTGACTTCTCTATGTTTCACTGTTTACCTTGCATTTTTACAGTAAATCATTCAATTTTTCCCAAGTCTCCGCATCTGGTAATTTAATATTTACCATTCTCCTATAGACTTTATCAATTTCTGTGTATTTTGCAAAGGTAAGCTTGCTTACAAAAAGATGTTTTACCTCATGTTGGAGGTAAAAGAGGTTCTCAAAAGCCTGATAAAGGACTTATCCTATAGGCATCCCTTTCATGGAGGAACTTTTGGCTTGTTCCTTTGCCACTTCTTTGATTCTCTTATCATAGTCTTCATGTGGCATTAATATATCATTAATTACTAGTGGATTAGGTAGACCTTTTTGCCTCAAAGCATCAAATTTTACCATGAACCTACATATTGATAGCTCCATTGTTTGGCACTTGTCCTCAAGTTGTGTCATCAAGTTCCTCTTGGTGATTACCTTTTTCACTTCTAGTATTGTCCCAGTTCTATCAGCTATTCCAAGTTCCTGCAATTCATATTTATTCTTTGAGTTAAGGAAATGGATTATTCTTGAGGCTTCTTCTGGCATATTTCCAAGTTTTGCCCTAACTCTTTAAATTGCCTCACTAGCCTCTTTGACCAAGTCATTTTGTTCAAATATTATCTGTATAGATGGCCAAATATCATTGACTGAATCAATGATATTGGCCCATAAAAGCTGTTTTTCTTGGGCTAGTGGCTCTTTTAGTGTTAATTCTTTCTCCAACTTCCCTGTCTTTTCATTCAACCTGTTTGTCTTTTGAACTTCATTCTTATGCATAATTTGAGCCAGTTTCTTCTCATCCTCTAGACTCTACATTTGTTCCTTAAGTCTATTTATTTCAGTGGTTTGGATGGACATATCCTCCATGGCTTTGACCAGTTTAGCTACTTCATCACTAGGATGAGCTGCTGATCTTGTTGAACTTGTTGCTGATGTAGTTGTTGATGCAGTTGGAAGTGTTGTAGCTAGTAGAGCTATAGGGGCCAATGAAGTTGCCAAAGTGGAAGGAATTTTTGTAGTAACTGTAGGAATAACAGTAGCAGTAGCTGTCTCAATGCTCGCCTGTTTCAGCTGTATTAACTTTTCCAATTCATTCTCAATTTCTTTTAATTGAGCAAGTTGAAGAATGAGGTCCATCATTTCATCTTTCTGGCTTTGGATTTCTAGAATCTCCTTGGTCTGTGGATGTTCAGAAGGAGGAAACTTCAGTTGCTTATTCAGTGCAGCAATGTCTTCATTTTTCTTCTTTATGAGCTTTTCTGTAGCCTTGATGTCATTTGGATTATATCCAATCTCAATAACCAATTCTTCTAGTGAATTGATTATGTTATCCTTCACTTGTGAGGATTCTTTCTCTAGCTTAAACTGTGATGTGATGTTGTCTAGAGAATTTTGAAGTTTATGGACACTCATGGCCTTGTTGATCATTGTTGAGTAGATCATTTCTCTTGCCCTCTTATGAAATTCAATTTGATCAATAGGGTGAACATCCCTGGCCAAAACTTCAAATTCTGTTTTCCTGTAATTTGCTGATGTCTTAGGCTGTTGGAATGTAGGCTGTAAAAAGGTCATTTCCATTTTACCAGTTTTAATGTCAAAAGCTGACATTAACCTATTTTGATTGTTGGGAGTCTATTTGAAAAACTTGGCATATGTTGCAGCATTCAATGCCTCATTTCTCAACTTGATATCCTGATACTTCTCCTTTATGTCCTTTTCCTTATCCACTGGCTTGCTTGATGATGAGACCTCAATGCTAAGCTGTTTCTGAATGCTCTGAGTATTAGGGGTGGAAGGTTGATGAATTTCCTCTAAAACTAATGGAGCTGTATTTTCTCTGACCACTATTTCTTTATCAATGATTTGAAGTGTCTCAACTATCCCAACTATCTCTACTTGCTCTTCTTGCTCATTGACAGGATTTAGCTTGGGCTTCTTCCTATACATGATTTCAAATCTATCATATGTTGTATCTATGCTTGAGAAAGAACCTTCCTCCCTAGTCCTTTTTGTATTTTTGTCTTGCAGGGCTAGAGTATGCAGAATGGAACTAGTATCCATCTGTTTCTCCATATCTATCAAGGTATTTTCCAACAAATCTGACTAGTTGGCATATTTTTCAATGTCTACCCTCGACTCATGTATAAAAGGACTTAATTTGAATTTGAGCCTTAGTTTGTTTATGACTCCTAAAGGGTCATACTGCCATTTAAAACTGTTATTGAACTTCATTTCCTGTAAACACTTCCATGCTTCTTCTCCAGACTCCTTATTATTATAGATAAAAGGACCAAGCTGGTTTTTTATCTTGAACTGTGTTTTCTTCCTAGCTGATAAGAAATTCACATCATCTGAGTTTATAGTATGCCTAACATATTCTAATGCAAATATCCTCATAGGAAGATATTTGGGCAGCTTATAGGGAGTGAGCTAGCATCCATGTATTCTAATTTCAGTGTGATCCTGGTATAGATACCAGTCTCCTATTCTATTGTTCTTAGACAAATGCAAAACTCTCTTGATCTCATCACTGATCTTGGATTGATTGCTATTGCTTAGCATATTTACAGCTAGATGAACAAAGGACTCAATGAACTCTTTGTAATTGAAAATAGTGGAATACTTTTGGATTAAGGGTGTCCAAAAGATGACTGATCTGGGATGGTTCTTAGTATCCAGCTTTTAGATGTTAACTAGAATCATGTCTGACTGGAAATATAGGAACATGTGGAACAAAACAGAAGAGTATTTGAATACTCTTTCATTTGGAATTCTGATTAATTGATCATGGATCCTATCTGCCAAGTACTGGGCAAAATTGAAAATTGCAGCTGGAGGCTTGCTTGGGAAGAAAATAGAGAGGAAAGCAAGTATTGGCTCATATACATGCTCATCAGTGGTATATCCTAGGATACAAGAGATCATGGTTACAATTTGTCTGGCCCTCTCAAAGAAAATGGTAGCAAAGTATGGGGGACTGTCTGTAGGAGTATTAGATTCTTCTAGGATGAAAGTTTGAAAGATTTGAGTCCTCTTGGGAAGGTCTAGCTTCAAGTAGAGTTCAAGTAGGTTTTCAATGGAAAATGGAGTTTCATTTGGGTTTGGCTGGATCACTAGCATTTGGTTTATTGATTATGCAGTGATTGTAAACAAAATCTATTAGTTGGGAGAGACTATGGCTCTTTGGCTTGGGATATAACAATTTTGGCATAGATGGATGATCTCAGGGAACTAGTATACCTATGGGAACAAGTATTTGGGAAAATTTGATTCCCATAGATGAATGTCATCATTTTGGTATAGGAATTTGTCTTTACTCCGACAGTGGAGTTTTAATAGATGGCTAGGGGAAATTGTCTTTAATTTGGAAATCTCTATCAGCCAATGGGAGGTGGTCAACATCCAGGTGAGGGGTTTGCAAGGGTTTCTCATTTAGAATGCTTTGGGAAGCCATAATTGGGTTTATTCTATTGGATTACTCTTTCTCTAGCTTTAGGAGTAGGGTTAGGAGCTATGGAACAATGGGAAGGGTGAATACAATGTGTAAAAAAGGGCTTTTGAATGCACAATGGGTTTCTTTTAGCTTGGCATTGTTTTTTAATTAATGCAACTAATTATCCTTTTATTAATTACTATGCAAAGCTTAAGTAGAGGGCGGTTCTGGTTCTTTCAAGAATACCTGGAAAAATGATGATTAGGTGTGCAAACATGGTTCTATGGTAGTAGCGGAGGTTTTTGAGGCTTAAATTGTATGCGTGTTGCTTGAAATTTGAATTCGGTCACATCTTCTAGTTGCACGTGAGGTTGAAATGGTTGAGCAGAGCTTCGGGGTTTAGAATTGGTCTGCAGAGGTGTTTGCAAGGAAATAACAGTGAAAAGGGTAAAAAGGGGGGCTTTTTGGCTTTTAACTGATAGTGGTTAACCTTTGGGCACGAAGTTAAAGTGTGAACAGTGCGCAGTTTCCTTTTATGCGAGGAGGCAGTTTTATGGCAATTCGCACCGATTTTGAATGGAGGGTGGTATTTTTTGAGAGCACGCAATATAATGTGGGGTTGCCACGTGGCAAAAGAGCACTCGGGCAAAACCATGAATCTCACTTGCTTTTGGGATGTTAACGATCGGATGATGGGAGTGCACGATATGGATATGGGTCGTCAGATCTAGGAGTGTTTGATCGGCAGGCTATCGCGCGAGGGAGTTGCAAGGGCTGAGTTGAGGTGTGGTTGGCGGGGCCCAGGGATAAATAATGCGATAGTTTAACTATATTCAAAGGTTAAGTGAGGGTCAGGGATTTATAACGTGGGGGGTTAAATATAGAAAGCGGGACTATAGGTTAGAAAATAACTTAGGGTAAGGGGGTTTAGTGGGTTTTTAAGGGAAAAAGGGGATATAAAGAGTAATGTTTAGGGAAAAGGGGTGAAATTAAGGGGGAAAAGGGTTAAAATGAAGGGAAAGGGTTTTTACACGGGAAAATGTGTTAGAATAGGAGGAAATGAAAGGGAAGGGTCCTTTGGAATCAAGAAAGGGAAATTAGTGAATGAAAAGTAATGAAGGGGTAATGGAGGGAGATTTAGACATGTAAGGCGTTGAGTGAAATGAGGGGAAATTAGTAAATGAGCTTTAGTATTCAGGCCTAAAATCATATATAACTTTTTAGGGTAAATACCCCAAGCAATACACAATTTTTGTGAATGTCCTCTTTCCTTTGATAGTTCCTCCTGCACATGAAACATAGGATTAAGCATAATGAAGGTTCATTTGAGCTTGCAACCTTGTGCGCTCCAAAACTTATTTTACCTACCCTTTATTTACCCTAGCATTTTCTCTTCATTCATTAGGTGCATTTGAGCTTGTTGACCCTCTATTTATTTTTCTTTGATAAGAAAACTATCTAAATATAACTTTATAACTTCCAAGGGATCAGATTAAACTGATGAGCTCCTTATTATTCTCTACCTAACTACTGATCTTCCAAGATTAAACAACTTGACTAGATCTTTATTTCTCTATCTATCAACATGAAATTTAAGGCATGAATGAATCAAGATTAAACTATTTGACCATCATGGACTGTGGCATTTTTGACAAGCTGCACACAATCTTATTTTTGCAAAACAAAGTAAAAGTAGTGGCATTTGAAGTTGCATCACTTTCAGAATCTATTTTTATCTCTTTTTGGTGGGGTTCATATCTTATTTTCCTTTTTTGATCCTTTTCTTTTAGTCCTTTGATTTTTCTTTTAGGACTTACCCTCTTTAAATTTTTTATATTTTTAATATGGGTAAACATTTTGCAGATAGCAAAATTACGTACAATATTACAAGACTAATCATAGCCAATTCAAAATTATGAATCCTATTATTATAGGACCCTAACAGTGGCTCCACATGGGGATGGCATTTCCTGGTGAAATGTCAAGAACTTTAAGATTAGTAGCCTTTTGAAACTTTGACTGTGGTTGCCTTATAACTACTTTTCTGTGATCTATTTTATTCATACATATCATGGTACATATTTTAAAGCTTAGGGCCTTCTCTTCGAGCTCCAACTTCAAAAGATAATCATCCAATCCAACATAAACTTTGCAATGTTATGTACAATGAGAAAAGTAAACAACTGAACTAATGTTAATCTGGGGATATGTAATGCTTCAACATTCTACCATTGATTGGTCCACCTGGTAGATCTGTTCCATCTAACTGCTTCAAGAAAAATGCATTGTCACCTTTGTAACCATAAATGATATAAGGGCCTTTCCATAGGAAATCAAATTTCCCATGTTTACCCTTTTATTCTTTTCTAGAATCCCATTTGAGTACTTTGTCACCTATGTAAAAATCATCAGCTTTGTTTTTCTTGTCAAAAATATTTTTGATTTTATCTTGGATCACTTGGGATTTGACATAGACTTCTTCCCTTGTTTGCTACAAATGTATTGTCTAATTTATCCTCCTTTGGATATCATTGGATTCTACTTGCAGTTCTTGGATCATTTTCATCA
>APFE030247484.1:393681-432542 GCA_000404065.3 Pinus taeda | reverse complement strand
TGAATGAGTTCAACTTTCCTATGTGCTCTTGAATGTGAATCATGAAAAGACTGTTTGCTATGCTTTCCTAGAATGCAAGCATCACATTGCTTAAGTTTTCCAGGAATTGTAGGCAAACCAGCAACACCATTTTTCTTCAATAAGCGGAGACTGTCATAGTTCAAATGTCCAAATCTAGCATGCCATAATAAACTTGATGGAAGTGTACCTTCTTCATGATGAGAATTGCATGAGAAATGTTGTGCACGAGCAGAGGTTCCTTGCATCTTCTTCTATTCCCCTCATGACAAGTAAGTGGTCAGATGCTCTTTTCACCTCAAGCTTTCCATTAAACATATGAATAGAGTGACCTTGCTGGTGGATCTGGACCAAGGACAGCAAGTTTCTCTTGAGCTGTGGGAGATATAGAACATGAAGCAAAAGAAAGTCTGGAAGACCAGGCAGTTTAAGCCTGATTGTGCCAAGCCCTGATGGCTTGATTTTTTATTGGTCTGCAAAGTATACTGCTCCATCAACATTGTCAGTAAATTCTTCAAAAAAATATTTTCTATGAGTCATGTGGCAGGTTGCTCCTGAATCAAGCAACCAATCATTTTTCCATGAAGCAAGTGAAGCATTAAATAAATCTTCATTCACTCCAATGTTACATTGTGCCACAACATAGTGAGCGGATTCAGGTGCTTTAACTTTGTCTGTATCATCAGTTTTACCTTTCTATTGGTTTCTTTTCTGCTCAATTTTGTCCCATGGTAGCTTTCATGTAGAGGCATCATGTGATCCATTTCTTTTGTAGCGAATGCAATACAAATCTGCCTTTTCTCCTTGAGAATGTCTGCCCCCCCGCCTCTAAAATATCTTCCTCTTCCTCTTCGACTACCTCTTCCTCTTAAAGAATCTTGAGCAGGATGCTTTTCTTTATGAGCAAGGCACATAGCCTCTTCAAAAGATTCAGGGATTGTCTTCTTTCCAAAAGCTTTCTCTCTTTTAGCAAACTTTTTCACAAGAGAGTCAAAGGTGATATCTTTGAGATTACCATTTGCTTGCAATGACTCAAGATAATTGGAGTAAGTAGGATAAAGTGCCTTGAGAAAAGCGATAAGAGGAATATCCAACTCAACCTTAGTGGATTTAATATCATGCATTATAGACTTTACTTCAGATGCAAGAGCAAGAGGATCATTATTTTGCAGTTCAAGAGTGAATATTTTAATCATGAGTTGAACAACTTCAAGTGCAGAATGTGATTCATAGAGTTCTTTCAACTTTTGTAAGGCTTCAAAGGTAGTTGAATATGATGAAATATGGTGACTCACCTCTTCATTTACAGATTTTTCGATTAATGCATAAGCTTTGTTGTTCTTCTTTTCCCAAATGAAGAGCTCTTTGTATAAGGTAGGTTGTACTGGTTCATTGTCTCCGTCTCTGACACACACTCCTTTCCACAACTCATTGAAAATGAGGGTGTGTTTTATCATCCGGGACCATTCAGGATAGTTCTCCTTACCAGTGAGAACTATTCCCACCATGGATATGGTTGAATGCATATTGTAAAAAAATACTTCTACTGGAAAAAAAATGTGCTTTTGATGTAAAAAAAAAACGTGCTTTTGATTTTTTTTTATTTTAACAAAATCTCAACCCATATGGTTATTGCAGCAGCATTCAACATTTTCTAAAATCCACAAACTTATTCAACACTACCTTTTGGAGAACACCCAACAGCACATTCATGCAAACATAATCGGATACATGTTTCATCAGTTATAAAAATCTGCCAAGAACTATAACCACTACAACACGAAGATGTAAGGCCCTCATTAACCAAAACTGGAAGGAGCATATAATTGTAAAATAAAGGCTCAAAATTGAAATATTGCTCCTCCGCATAGCTACTCGAGCCAGAACTACAAAGAGAATAAATGTGTCAACGATTCTTTTGTCGCACTCAACGCTTCACAAATCCTTTCGAGGTCGAGCCTCTCTCAAGGCTTTTGAACAACTTGATACTTTATAACATGAACAAGGAATTTTTGACATTCGACCAGAGCCTCTCTTTGAATTGCTTGAAAGTGTTTTGTTGAAGAAGTTAACATCAACACACGAACTTTTTTTCTGCAAAGACAAAGAGCAATAGCACAACCAAGTTTAGAAGTTGCTCCTATCAAGAACACCTCCTTGACATCAGGAAGGATCTCTTTAATAATGACTGTTGCTATCAAGGTATTTCCATGTACAAATTTCACTCTCAAATTTGGATGTTTCTGAACGAACAAAGTACCTCCCTCATTCAGAGCTTCATTCTTGTTCAGAGTTGCAAGGCTTATGACCTTGAGGTGATTGGGTCGAGCCTCTCCCCAAGGAATTTGATCCGGTTGAGACCGATGGGGATGAAAATGGCAGCGTTAGTAGCTGTTCTGATAATGGCCAAGGTTTTGGAAATGAAGAAAAGAAAAAAATTGTGGTTGGCAGGAATATTCAACAGAGGAACCTGATAACCTGCGTGGAGCAGTGTTCTGGTGACTACGTGGAGCAGTGTTCAGGCTACTGCATCGGAGCAGCGTTCAAGCTACTGCATCGGAGCAGCGTTCAAGCTACTGCATCGGAGCAGCGTTCAGTATGCAATGTTTATGGATAGCGCTTTGTATGCAACACTTTGTATGTATCAGGCTTTTAAATGGAGAGCAGAGGAGCAGAATAGGGAGTTTCAAAGGGCATAAAAGCTAAAAAAAGGAGCTGGCTTTGATACCAGGTCAGGCCAGGCAGTAACTCCTCAAGGAAAAAATGATTCATATATTTTATTCCATCATGTAGGTCTTCATTATATACATGAGGGAGAGACTGTTCAGTTCATCTCCTGATGACTGTTCATATTACTTATTTATCTATTTACATATATTCACCCAATCACAAGGATTAGGTGTCAACAATGCTCCCCCTAAGCACATTCTGAATTCTCTTATTAAAATCCCTCTTTGTGCATGTTCTGATATCATTGTACATGTTGTGATTCACTAACCGTCCATGCTCCCCCTAAGCACATGCAGAGTCTGCAAAAATATTTTCCAAAAGAATAACGACTCTATAACTCAAATATGTGAGTTTAACCTTCCTATCACCAATGACTCATACATACATCAATCTCCCAATCAAGTGGGGATAAACCAAATTTGACTCATCCACCCAACCAAGTGGGGATATACCAATTGTTTATACATGACAGAAATACAATAAATATTACATCATCCATCCCATGCAAAGTGGGGATACAAATTACATCATTTTTCCAATAGGACTCATTCAAATGTATGAGAAGTCATATCACACCCTAGACTTTTAGATGAATTAAGCAACAAATGGTATAATTATCTAAAGCCATAGCTAGACTGAGCAACCATAATGCCAACAATGAAGAATGCATGTGAAGGCTAATGCTCCCCCTAAACCTGTGCTACCTGTGCATTGTTAACAATCATTAATCAAGGCACCTTTGTCAATCAGATAACAATTAATGAAAAAAACATATCGTTAGAATGTAATCATCAACATCAGACAAAGCACCCATATCAAAGTCTAACCCATTGTTTTTCTTGTCATAAAAACATATACACTTCTTTAGCCACAGAAACACGCGTGTATACATGACTATACTTCATGAAACCAGCATATAATAACCTTTCTTTGAAAAACTAGATTTAACAATAGGATGATGCAGCAACTAATCCCAGCTTTTGTCTAACATATTCAAATGTTTCTCTGGGCAGAGGTTTAGTGAATATATCAGCAACCTATTCTTTGGAGGGGACATACTCCAATTTGACCTTTTGTTCAAGCACTTGTTCTCGTAGAAAATGGTACTTTATGGGTATGTGCTTCGTCTTGGAGTGAATGACTGGATTCTTTGAAATACTGATGGCACTTGTATTATCACATAGAATGGAGATGGGTGGAGTACATGTGATCTGAATGTCTCGCAAAGTTTGCATCATCCAAAGTAGTTGTTTGCAACAAGATGCAACAACCACATATTCTACTTCAACTGTAGATAAAGCAATTGAACTTTGTTTCTTTCTGAACTAAGACACTAACCTAGAACCCCTATAGAATGCCCCACCACTAGTGATTTTTCTGTCATCAACACTTCCTACCCAATCTGCATTTGTATATGCATGAAGAGTAAGATCTGCATCTCTAGGATACCATAGTCCAAATTCCTGAGTTCCTTGAAGGTATTTGAAAATTCTTTTGACTACCTGAAGGTGTGATTCCTTTGGATTTGCTTGAAATATTCCAACTATTCCTACTGCATGCATGATGTCAGGTCGGGTATCTGTTAGATAAAGCAGACTACCAATCATGGATCCCTAACTTGGTTGATGTACTGCTGCTGATTCATCATTTAAGCTAAGACTGCATCTTGTTACCATTGGAGTACATACAGGTTTAGAATCTTCCATTCCGTACTTTTTCAAGATTTGCTTGCGATATTTGGTTTGTGAAAGAAAAATACCATATTTAGTTTGTTGAACTTGTAGACCAAGAAAGTAGGTAAGTTCACCAAGCAAGGACATTTCAAATTCTTGCTACATTACTGAAGAAAAATTCTGACTCATGGATTCTTCATTGCTACCAAAAATGATGTCATCAACATAAACAATAATAATTAGAAATTTATCATTTTCAATCTTTGTATATAAATTTCTAACTGCGGAACCTTTTGTAAAACCTTGTTGGAGTAGATATTTGTCAAGGCGATAATACCAACCCCTTGGAGCCTGTTTCAGACCATAGAGAGCCTTTTTGAGTCTACATACAAGTTTTGCATCATTTCCAAGAATGAATCCTTTTGGTTGTTCAATATAAACTTCTTCTTATAAATCTCCATTGAGGAAGGATTATTTTACATCCATTTGGTATACTTTGAATTTCCGAAAATTGGAAAGAGTAAGAAACATTCTTATGGCTTCAAGTCTGGCAACAGGTGCAAAAGTTTCTTCAAAATCTATACCTTCTTGTTGAGCATGCCCTTTACAAACAAGTCTGGCCTTGTTTCTAATGACTCTCTTCCATTTTCATTCAGCTTGTTCTTGAATATCCATTTAGTTCCTATAATATTTTTATCATGAGGTCTAGGAACTAATTCCCAAGTGTCATTTTGTTCAATTTGCTCAAGTTCTTCATCCATGGCCTTGACCCAACATTCATCTTTGCATGCTTCATTTACATTTTGAGATTAAGCGGAGGATAGTAATGCTAGATAACTTGAGGTCCCTGTAATAGTTCTTCTTGTCTGTACACCAGCCTCCCTTTCTCCTAAAATTTGAGTTTCTAGATGATTTTTCTGAACATACCTGGTCGAAGTCTTTTCTTCTACCATTATATCTTCGTCTAGTGCTTCATTGGTTTCTTCTTCAATATAATTTTGATTTGATGTGGGAAACTAATCCCCATCTTCCTCATTGCCATAATCTTTTGTTGATTTTATCTGTTTTGGATTTTTGCATGCTTCATCAACTACAACATCAATGCTTTCAACGATTTTCCCAAGTCTTTTATTATAACATTTATATCCTTTACTTCTGGAAGAATAATCAAGAAGAATCCCTTCATCTTCTCTAGGTTCAAACTTACCAATTTTTTCATCAATCCTTTTGATAAAACATTTGATTCCAAAAACTTTAAAGTATTTTATAGTAGGAGTCTTACCATACCAAAGTTCATGTGGAGTTTGAGTGTTATTTACCCGAACATTTGCTTTGTTGAGAATAGTCACGGCAGCAAATGCAGCTTCACCCCAGAGGGTTGCAGGAGTTCCAGATTCATCTAGCATAGCTCGAGCCATTTGTTGAACTATTTTGTTCATCCTTTCTACCACATCATTTTGTTGAGGAGTTCTTGCAGTGGAGAATTAACTTTTTATTCCATGTTGCTCACAAAAGTCAAAGAATTCATCCGATATAAATTCCCCTCCTCTATCAAATCTGAGGCATTTGATTTTTTGATCTGATTCATTTTCAACCAAAGCTTTGAAGGCTTGGAAATTTTCAAATGCTTCATCTATATTCTTTAGAAGACCTATCCAACACATTCTGGAAAAATCATCAATGAACAAAATAAAGTATTTTTCTCCACGAGGTGACTTTTTCCTTGTTGGTCCACATAAATCAGTATGGATAATTTCAAGAGGCTCACTAGCTGACCCTTATTTTTCCATGAAGTGAACTCTGGTTTGCTTACTGATTTGACATGGTTTTCTCATTGTATTTTTTGGGATGCTAATATTTGGAAGATCACGAACAATCTTGAGTCTACATGCTTTTCTTATAGATGTCCCAATCTTCTATGCCACAGCCAGTTTTCATCATTTTTGCTTAGATAGCATTGTTGTTGTCCTCCTTTTAGTATGTATAAGTTGTATGGAGTTCTTGTACCTTTGATCACGGTCTCTCCTGTATCAATCTCACGAACAACACATCCGTTTGATCGAAACACCACTTCATTTCCTTGATCACACATTTGAATGACACTCAATAGGTTATTCTTTAAACCATCTACATACATAACATTTCCATCTTTAACCTTTTCTTTCAAAAAAAAAGAACCTTTACCTTTTATGAAAGTTGGAGTGTCATTTCCAAATGAGACATTCTTTTCCTTTTCTAAGGCATTATATGAGTGAAGTTTCTCTTTATCACCTATCATATGTTTGGAGCATCCATTGTCGATGTACCATTGATTTTCTTGTCCTTCTACATACAAGACTATGCCACATCTTTATGTTTGAGATTCTTTCCTTCTCCATATCTTGGGATTTAATGGCATTTTCTCCTTTTGAGGTGTTTTCCGAAATTTGCTCCTACATTCAAATTCTTCATGACCAAAGTTGTTACAAATTGAGCATTCTATTTCATTTCTAAGAGGAGAAAAGTTATTATAGGAACTTCTCTTGATTCCTGTTACATTCCTTTGATTTCGTGCTTCTCTAGTCATGATGGGTTTGTAAGAAACACATTGAGCAGCTTTGTGCCCAAAATTATGACATGAAAAACATTGCCCATTAAAGAATTTTCTGCGACTATCAAATCTATTTACCGGTTGATTATAGTTTCTATTGATATTCATCTTTGGAGAAAATTGAGTATGATTTGCCTGAGGTTGGTTGTGGCTTCTATTGATATTCATCCTTGGATCAAACTAAGTATTATTTACCTGGTGATCAACTTCATGCATTTGCTGATGATTGTCATACTGTTCACTGGTATTTGTTGCATCAAGATAGATTTTGGTGGAGGTTGACGGCTTCTTTGATTGAGATGCTTCTTCAGTATATCCAAGACTTGTCTTGATCAGAGGAGAACGCTAAACTTTGATAATTTCAATTAAAGTTTCTGATCCTTTAGCAAATCTAAGATTGAGAGATTTTGTTTTCTCAAGATCTTTTCTTAGACCCACAATTTCACATTCTAGTTTTTCATTACATTTTTCTTTTTCAGCAAGTTGGTATGTCAAGGTATCTAAGATTGTATTATTTTCTTTTAAACAGATTTTGAGTTTAGATATTTCTTCATGAAATTTTTCCTCTTCTAAAGCATCCCAAAAATCATCATTGTCATAAGCCATGAGAAGTTTATAATCATCACTATTAGATAAACCATCACTATCCTCTTCTAAACTATCCCAAAAATCATCGCTATCACAAGCCATGAGAAGTCTGTAATCTTGACTAGTTTCATCTTCATCACTATTAGATAAACCATTGCTATCTTCATGAGTATAGTAACTTCTTGTATTCACAATTTGTTTCCTATTCCCTTTTGCATATTCCTTTCCTTTTTCATATTTATCCTTATGAGGACATCTGGTAGCATAATGACCGACTCTACCACAAGCAAAGTGTTTGAAAGGTAGCTTACCTCTGAACCTTCCAGAACCCCGTTGAAGCTTCTTGAAAAAATTTACCTCATCTTCTTCTTCTTAAACGTGTCCTAATTCATTGTGTTCTTCCTTTTCTTTTCCTTTTGCTAAAGATTTAAATGTGGCTTCTCTCATATCTGATGGACCCCCTTTTCTCATCTCAAAAGCAGTTAGGATTCTGTTAAGATGTGTCATAGCGATATTCTGCAGATCCTGTTTTTCTTCTATGGCAGACACTTTTGGTTCAAATTTAGCAGACAAAGATCTCAAAATTTTCTCAACTAAGGTAACTTCCTTTATTTCTTCACCCATATTCTTCATACAATTAACAACCTCATCTGTACGTAAGAAGTAACTAGCTATACTCTCATCACTATGCATCTTAAGAGTTTCATACTGAATTCTGAGAGTTTGAAGCTTAGCACGTTTTACGTGAGAGTCTCCTTCATAGCTCTGAACGATTTTGTCCCATATCTCTTTGGCTAATTTGAGCTGCATGACTTTGACAAACTCTGATTGTGACAAACTTCCCAATAAAGTATTGATAGCTTTGGCATTGGTTTCATATTTCTTTTTACCTACTGTGTCTGTAGGAATTGTTGTTGGAAATTTATATCCTCCTTCCACAATTTCCTAAAAATTTGTTCCAAGAGATTGTAGATAGGTTATGGTTCTTATTTTCCAATAAACAAAGTTTCTTCCATCGAAGATTGGTGGTCTGATGGATCTCATGCTTTTGTGATTATTCATCTTGATGGATCTTCCTTCAAGTGATCAAGCTTTTTCTGAAGGACCTGCTCTGATACCAATTGTTGGAAATAATACTGAGAGGGGGGTGAATCAATATTATCATATCAATAATTTTATTTCTCAAACATATTTATATATGCTACTTTAATGAAGTTAACTAGCACGTACACGTAACTATGATTAGAGAAACCAGCGTATATCCAAAGAACTTGTGATTTAGACAATTTATCATGTGTTGATCTTAAACCAGTACATCAGTAACTTATTAAACAATGCAGTAAAAGCAGAATAAAGCATCACACATAAGCAACACACATGAACACCAAGATTTAAGGTGGAAACCCAATGTGGGTGAAAACCACCTGTTGTTGTCGTCTCTATCTTCTTTTAATAATAAGAAAATATGTATACAATCTTGTACTGGTGTAGACTCATACCAGTACACAGGCACCCACCTGCAGAAGGTTACAACCTTCTCTCATTTTCCTATTTCTACTGGAAGGGAGTTGCAACCGCCTAGATCTTGTACAAACCAATTTGTTTACTAGTATGTAGGTGTCGACCTACAGAAGGCTATGACCTTCTTTCTTCCTCCAGGGACCACGTTTCATGAATTTTCAGATTGGATACTCCTAGATCAAGACACCACAACCTGAAGGCCACGTTTCATCCAATTTTCATGTTGGACCCATCAAAAACTTTTAAACTTAAACTGCATCAACCAACATTCAGTTAATCTGAACAATCATATCACTGACACCAGAACACTGTGTCGAACCCAGAAACCTGCATCATCATTCAGAAGCAGTTGCAACCTCAAAAACCATTTATCAAAGTGTATATGCTACTTTACTGAACCAAAACTGTGTGTATACGCTACTTCCGTTAATCAAACTTGCGTATACCTTAAAAACTACTGCCAACATAAACTTTTGAATCAAGTCTATACCAACCAACTTTATACTGAATATCTACTGTCAACTTATTGAGATTTACACAGGAAGTGACAGAGATCACTTCTTCTCACTTATACAATCAATCAATCAGATACCAGCCTCCTTATGCATTCAGTTTTACATTTAGATCTAAGAAGACTTCATTGACAGACAGCGATAAAACAACAGAATTTGATCAGATAGATCAGTCAGATCTAAAAAAGAAGCTTTTCTTTTGTACACACTATTTTGAAAGGTATAACTTGTGTGTACACGTGCTTTTGAAGAGATGAACCAGCACACATATCTGAAAATATCAACTCATAACTGTACTGCACTTCTGAACTTCAGACAAACCTAGATCACAACATTTAAAGAATAAAACAGGTGTACACAGTCAGATCTAGCCCTACCAATATCAGATCATCCAATAATAAGTCACTTCAGGTCTCATGATCCTGGTCTAACATTGAATTCAAGGTGCACAAAGTATTTTAGATCAAATCACAAACATAGCCCCTACAACATAAAATATACTTCAGATAGAAGTATTCCTTAGAAACCCATACACTTGCACACTTGGCCTTATGATATTCTCCTCCTTATATAGATTTATGCCCTTTGTCAATACCTTGTACGAAAACCACTTAGGGCAAATACCTTGGACCAAATAACTAGGGTCAATATCACGGACCAAATAGCAAGGGTCAATACCACAAACCAAATACCTAGGTTTTCCAATCATGTATGTGCTTTTCTTTCTGTGGAAGTGTATGTATACGTATACACTCATTTTGTTATGTGAAACAACATGTATATGCTATTTTGACTAAGTGGACCAGCGTGTATCATCTTTTTCCTTACCTTATTTATTCTGATCAATAGACCCTAGTTCCATCTTCCTATTCTTCTGTACCATTGCCCTGTAACTTCTGAATATACCTGTTGTACTATGATTTTCCTTTTACCGAAACTAAATTAACCTGTGAGTGAGTTTCCATCAAGGACAACACTTGTATCATAATGCCAACAATGGGAATATACCAATGAGCCAAAGATCTTGAAGTGACCCACATCTAGTCTCTTACCGAAGAAAGCTTCCTCTGGTGTCTTCATCCCAAGTATGCAATGCGGGCTTCTATTCTGAAAATAGACCGTTTTGTTTCATGCTTGAGCCCACAAGTGAAGTGGTAGGCCTTGGTCATGTAGCATTGCCCGTGCTGCCCCTACAATAGTTATGTTCTTCCTCTCGGCCACCCCATTCTGTTGTGGGTTATGAGGTGTCGTCAACTCTCATTTAATTCCTTCCGCTGCACAGAAGTCCTTATACTCTTGAGAGACATATTCTCCACTATTGGCACTTCTTAATGCCTTGATCTTCTTCTCTCACTCTTTCTCGACCAAAGCTTTGAACTCACAAAAATTTGTGAAAGTTTGGTCCTTCTTCTGCATGAAAGAAATCCAACATTTACGAGAATAGTCATCAATGAAAATCACATAATACCTTTGCTTCACTATGGATGCCATCGAGAATGGTCCACAAAAATTAGTATGAACTCACTCTAAGATAGCCTCTACTCGATTGTCTCAATTATGAAAGGAAGACTTGGTTTAGTTTCCCAAGGTACAACCTTTGCATGTGTCAACTTGCTCAAGTTTACCTTTGGGAAGTCTTGTAGATATTTGTTGCATTATCTTCAAAGCCCTGTGATGCAAATGGCCCAACCACCTATGCCACAATTCACCAATGTCTTGGTTTTTCACCAATTTTGTTTTCGTACTCAATGTTGCACAATCATCCACCTCTAGTTTATTGAGATTCTTCACCCGAATCCCTATCCTCTTGGTCTAACACGTGTCTATGTGTCTTAGGAACTTCTTTCCTTTACTGAAGACAACATCGTAGCCTTCATCCTCCAACATCTCAACCAATAAAAAGTTCTTCTTCAGTCCAGGCACATACATCACATCTGTCAAGGTGAGAGGAGCTCCATGCTCCCTCTGAAAAGTAACTATGCCCACTCCTAAAACACTATACCTTCCTATGTCACCCATCTCTATGCGCATCTTGAGGTCTTTCTCCTCCAAGGCACTGAATAAATTTTTATCACCGGTCATGTGGAATGAGGCTCCACTATCAAGATACCAGACATAAACCATCATCGATGACACCATGCATGCGATGAGGGTAAAGTCCATTTCAAACTGAGAGGGTAATGCCTCACCTTCTGATCCTTCTGATGATCCCTTCTTGGACTTCTTTGATGGGAAATTAGTTGCATAATGTCCCATCTTGTGAGAATTAAAGCATCTTATTTTAGACATGTCACCCTTCTTCCCTCCATGAGAAGAATTCAATTTGAAATGGGAAGCCTTCCCCTTCCCTTTCCTTGCCTTACTTACTAAGGCCAAATTTTCTTCATCATCATTCTTGGATGAAGAACCATCTCATGTGCTCCTCGTGATCTCCTCCTGCCTAAGATCCGACCATAGTCGTTCCCAATCCGGCAGTTTCTCCCTTCCATTCACAGAGTCCTGGTAGCCATTCCAACTCTTTGAAAGGCCAAGGAGATCAAGGCTAACCATATCATCGTCGGTAGTAGTTATAACCACACTGCCAAGCTCATCTCTATAGGTGGTGAGCTTGTTCAGATATGTGGAAATAGTATCACCCTTCTCCATCTTGATTCTTCGAAGCTTATCCTTGAGCGCCAGTTTTCCTCTAGTTGCTAATGTTCTGGTAGAGGTCCTTCAATGTCTTCCACATTGAAAATGGAGTATCCTTCCTAGGGAGACTCAAAACAATATTCTCTCGAACTCCCTCAAGGATGATTCGTCTCGCCTTCACCACACACTTCTTCCACTCAGCCAACTCTTGTGCATTAGTTGAAGCTGGGTTTAGGATTTCTTGATCAATGAATTCCCTCAAGCCATTATCTTCTAATACAGCCTCCATTCTATCTTTCCATGCTATGTAATTCGATCTACCTTCCAAGGCATACTTGAGTCTCAAGCCATAGAATGCCATTGGCCAACCTTGAAGTATGATATGAATTCGATTTTCACCTGCAACCTCGAAATTCAAACTTTGAATTCTCTTCTCAGTATACTATTCACAACTTCAATTCCATGTAGAAAATTTGTGATAGGTTAACCCGATAATGCAATATAAATCAATGAAGAATATTATAACCTACTTCTACTATCAATTTGCAGAAGCTCAAAGATCAACCTAAACCAAAAGAAAAAGAATCAATGGCACAATACACATGAAAATACTTTGGGGAAAGCCTCAGATAAAAACCCCACACTATTGTATTACCATACATAGTGGAAATACATAGGAATTATACAAAGCCTTAGCTCTCATAGCTCACCAGCTTTCATTACAATCCTCATAGATGCTCACAGTGAATCTTGGCTTCTCTTCAGCCTTCCACTCTGCCCTCTAAGCTCCTATTTCCTTGCGTTGTTCCTTGTGGATGATTTTCCTATTACCAAGTGGAAAACCAACCTTCAAAGTTATGCAATCCTCAAGGATGAACCCTTGACTACATGCATGAGTTTTCTCCATGAGAAAACACATGCAACTAAGAGTACATTTTCCTTGAACATTTATCTCAACTGGGTCTTTCTCAGAATAGACATGCATGAGTTCCTGATGAGGGAATCTTCAATTAACTGGAGTAGCACTAGTTGAGTGCATTAATGCATCAACTGACTGTTAACTCACTATTAGCTCCTCAAATAGTTTGGAACTAATTTAACTGGACTTAACCCAGTAAACTGAGTTAACTAATTACAACTCAAATATAACTCAGTCTTATCTCCTTAATTTAAGGGATAACTCTTTCATGACTTCAGAAAGACTTCTAACTTGAATTTCTCCAACTAATTAATTTAAAATAAATTAATTAATTATTTCCAAGTAGTTTTTAAGACTTAAATTCGATTTTAATTCACAATTTAATTCAAGGACAAATTAAATTGGAATATTCTTGTTGCCATATTTCAACATTTAACCTTAATTTTCCATCCCATACACGATTTTCCTTCTGTTCAACTACGTGCATACATATACACACTTATTATTCTATGTACCCACGTGTATACGTGATTTGGACTAGGTTAAACAACATATACAGCTTAAAACATTCTCTTTCGTCAATTTCTTGATTCTGATCTAAATCCTCTAAAATGTCATGTATTTTTTCATATCTGTAAACACATCCTATTAACTTTCAACCTTATCATTCTTCTAAACTGATTCCATTTCATCAAATAGGTTGTCATCAAAGACAACTCATCAGGTAGTTTGTTATCAAGGACAACACTAACAATCTCCCTATATCAAACGTCTAATTCTGAGTTTTAAACCTTTGACCATCATTTTGTGCCATCATTTTGTTCTTCTATGCCATTACTCTATTACCTCTGAATTGACTTGTTACAATGTGAGTTTCCATCATACATCATTTTATCATTTCTAAACTGACCTGTGAATATATATGGTTATCATATATGTGAGTTTCCTTCAAGGCCAACACATGTACCATAATTCCAATAGAAATGAGCAAGAAACTCATTCTTATAAAAATAATATTTCTTTGACAAGTACAAAGATCAAAATTACATTTGTAAATACTGAACCTAGTTACACTTTCTTCAACACTCCCTTTTAACTAGGTTGGTATATATAATGGTACTTGGTCATTCTCAATCTAAATAATTTCTCATAAGAAGAATCAGATTGGTAACCTTTGTTATAGCATCATAGTAATCAACATTGTTTCCACAACAAGGCCTTGAATGACATCTCTATCTCTTATTAGACCAGAGCACAATGTTGGCAAGATGTTATGTAACTAGCTCACAAAATAGAAGAAAAAATAGATCAACGACTTCAAAATCAGCCTTTTCGAGAGGGAAACCTCCTTTACATTACACAAATGAACAATTATTGGATGATACAAATGAAAAAACCTCCTTTCTATATATAGGAGTCTAAGGGGTCACAATATAATCAAAGCCAACATAACAATAATAATATAAGGGCACAACAATAACCATAGTGGGCTTCTATGGGGCACAATAATAACAATATGGGGACAATAGGGGCATAATAATAACAATAAGGGCTACAATGAAAATGGTAATGGGGAAATCACTAGTATTATAGGGACCTAACATGACCCTCTCCTTCAAAAAAGTGTTGTCCTCAATGCTTGAGTAGTTATGGATGCTTCTGTATAAAATTCGCATCCTCCCATGTGGAATCTTCAGTAGGTAAGTTCTTTCACTTGATGAGATACTCTGAAATTGATTGATTTCGTAGATTTCGAGTTCTTGTTTCTGTGACTGCTTCAGGTTCCAATATGAATTTTCCTTCCTCATCAAGTTTTGGAAATATTGTTTGAACTAGGAGCTTGTCACCTATAACCTTCTTTAAGCATCAAACATGGAAAACTGGGTGCACTCGTGAAGCTGGAGGAAGCTCCAATTTGCAACACCTTGTATGGACCATAATACTTTTGTGATAATTTATTATCCTTCTTAGCTTTCTTGAGGGACATTTGTTTATATGGTTGTAGCCATAGGAATTCTCAGTCACCTACATCAAAACTTCTTTCGTTGCAATTTTGATATGCCTGTTATTTCATTCTATTCTGCGCCAAAGTGAGGTTATCCTTTAAGAGTTGGAGAACTTGTTGTTGATGCTCGATGTGATCTTCCACTGCTTAAACCTTAGAATTTTCTCTTAAATATGATGTGATGGATGGTGGATGATATCCATAAAATGCAATAAATGGGGTCATTTTTACTACATTATGGAAGGAAGTGTTATACCACCATTCAGCCAGAGGCAACCATTTGACCCATTATGTCTATTTATCAGATACAAAGCAACAAAGATTTCCTTCCAAACATTTGTTTACCATCTCAATTTTCTGATTAGATTGAGGATGATAAGATGAGCTATGAGCTAACTGAGTACCAAGACAAGAAAATAAGTATGTCCAAAATTTCCAATGAAAATGGGATCTCTGTCGCTTAGAATAATATTTGGGTTTCCATGTAGCTTTTGAATTGTTTTCATAAATGCATTAGAAACTATATTGGCTTTAAATGGATGAGATAATGCAAAAAAGTGTTCATACTTGGTAAGTCTATCAATTACCACCATGATGACACTCTTTCCTTCGGACTTGGGTAAACCTGTGACAAAATCCATTGAAACCTCTTCTCAATGTTGGCTTGGAATGGATAAAGGTTGTAATAGACCTGGGATCTTAATTGTTTCAACTTTATTTTATTGGAAAACCAAACATTCCGCCACAAACTTTTGAATATCCGATTTAAGGCCATCCCAAAAAAAATCCTTCCTAACCCTGTGGTAAGCTTTTAAAAATCTTGAATGCCCTCCTAAGGGAGAGGTCTGCAATTCCATAAGAATATTTTGTTTGAGTTGGGAATTATTACATAGGTATAAGCGATCTTTGTACAATAACGAATCATTTTTCTAGCTAAATGTATCAGATATATTGGGATCTTCTTGTAACTTTTGAATGAGTTCCCACACTTCTTCGTCATTCTTCCATTCATCCCTTGCTTCATTTATCCAATCTGGTTGGATAATATAAATTGCACAAAGCAATGCTTCCACATCCTCACCCTTTCTTGAGAGTGCATCTACCACAACATTTTGATTCCCTTTTCTGTAGATGATTTCAAAGTCATAACCCAACATCTTTGTGACCCATTTATGATGCTCTTCTTAAGATAATCTTTGTTCTAAAAGGTATTTAAGACTATCATGATCCTTTTTTTCCTTCAAGTGTCTTCCCATTAGGTAGGGTCGCAATTTCTTAAGTCCATGTAGTATTTCCAAAATTTCCTTCTCATAAATAGCTTTTTGTAAATACTTTCCTTTGATTGGATGACTTTCGAAAGAAATGGGTCTTTCTTCTTGTATAAAACAACACAAATTCCATTTCCTGAGGCATCACATTCCACAATAAAGGTTTTTGTGAAGTCTGGTGTAGCTAAGACCGGTGTTTGGCACATCACCTCTTTAATATTTTCAAAGCCCTTTGTTGCTTCTAGAGTCCATGAAAATGCATCTTTCTTCAATAATGTTGTTAGAGGTGCTGCTATTCTCCCATAATTCTTAAAAAACTTCTGATAATACCCTGTCAACCCGAGAAATCCTCATAGATGCTTTATGGATGTGGGGATTTTTCATTCATTAATGGATTTAATTTTGCTAGGGTCTACCTTAACACCTTCATGAGATACAATATGACCCATATATTCCACCTCTTGTACTCCAAAAAAACATTTGGAGCTTTTTGCATATAATTGTTTCTCCTCCAATAGTTTGAGCACCCTGTCAACATGTTGAACATGATCCTTCCAAGACTTGTTGTAGATTAGTATATCATAAAAAAATACTAACACAAATTTTCTAAGAAAGGGTTTAAAAATGGAATTCATCAGACCTTGAAATGTAGAAGGTGCATTGGTAAGGCCAAAAAGCATGACCAAAAATTCATAATGACCCTCATGAGTTCTAAATGTTGTTTTCAAAATGTCTTCAATCTTTATTCTGATTTGATGATATTTTGAATGAAGATCCAACTTGGTGAAGTAAATTGTTCCATGAAATTCATCAAATAATTCATCAATGACAGGAATGGGAAATTTATCTTTAATAGTGAGCTTGTTTAGATCCCTATAATCTGGACACATGCACCATGATCCATCATTCTTGTGCACCAATACTATTGGAGCAGAGAAAGAACTTTGACTAGGTTGAATTATACCAGCCTCTAGCATTTCTGCAACCATACGTTCAGTTTCACTCTTTTGGGCATAGGGATATCTGTAAGGCCTAATGTTTGGAGGAACACTTCCTGGAATCAAATGAATAGCATGATCATGATTACGAATAGGTTGGAGGCCTTTGGGAGTATTAAATACCTTGGAATGATTGTCCAAGGCTTTTTGGAGATCTAGAGAAATAGATTATTTTGATGTGGGAACCTCTAGCGAACATAATTGTGAAATTACACCTCATTGTTCTTTCTTTATAAGCTTTGTCATTATGTTAGAGCTGATTATCTTTCCCTTTCCCTATGATACCCCTTAATTCAACTTCCTTTCCTTCCAAAAAAAAAAATCATGAAAAGTTCTTGAAAATTAAAAGCTATTGTAGCCATTAGAATCCTAGTACAACATCAGCACCACCCATTGGAATGGAAAGCATTGGGATATTCAATACATATTCTCCCATGGATAGCTTGATATTATGGAGCTTTCTAGATAAATTTATGATTCCTCCACTTGCAACCATCACTTGACACTCTGGTGCTAGATATAGGAAGCAATTCAATTCCTTGGCTATCTTACAATGAATAAAATTATGGGTACTGCCTTAATCAATCAACACTATTACCTTTTTATTCTTGATATGTCCTTCTATCTTGATAGTTTGAGGAGTGGTAATTCTGTCCAATGCATTACAAGATATGGTCAGATTCATTTTTGCTTTCTCTAGGGTTTTTTTTCCTAGTGTATATCCTCTTCTTTTGATGTTTCATGTTCCTTTTCTTCCTCCTATTCAAAATCTATGTAAAATAATTTCTTCTCAGCACACTTATGTCCTTTAGTGTATTTTCTATCACAACTGTAACAAAGCCCTTTTGCTATTTTTTCTTCCAATTTTTGTGGTGTCAACCTTTTAGATTGTGGAAGGCTAGGGGCAACAACACTTCCATCTTTATAGTTGTGAGTGGTATGCTTCCTTGTTGCCATAATTTTGCTTTTCGTTTTTCTTGCCAACCTGAATGCCTTCTTCAATGAATCAGGTTCCCAAAGGCGAACCTCATGTTGGATGTTATCCTTTAAAGTCCCTATGAACACATCAATCCTATGCTCCTCTAGAATATATTTTACCCTTATATTTAAATTTTTGGAAGTCCTCAATTTTCTCCATCATTGAACCCTTTTATTTGAGATTTATCAATTGGCTAAAAAAGGTTTTGATTTTTGTATCCTCATAATGTGCTATCATTTCTTCCATAAAAAATTCCCAAGGGATAGTTTACGAGAGAAAATCCATCGACACCATACAAACTGATTTGGTTCTAAATATAAAGTTGCAATGTGTACCTTTTGTGTGTTTTCCACATTATGGAGATCAAAATATTGCTTCATCTATAGTATCCATGTTATGGGATCCTTGCCATCAAACTTCCTCATATTAATCTTTGGAACATCGTGGGTCTTCAATACAACGTTAGAGTCTATGAAATCATGATTAACATTTCTTTTGTTCTCATCATGAGTTTTCTATACTAACCTTTCACCATTAGTAAGCATTTCTTGTAGCAACTTTGTCAAATGTGTCTTCAAATATTCCATGTTTACTTTAAGTTTTTCTTCTATACCATCCATCTTAGCTTTCACGTCATTCATCTTAGATTCCATGTCTTTATTTAAACCATCCATCTTAGCCTACATGTCTTTCTTTAAACCATCCATATTAGCTTCCACATCATCAATCTTAGCTTCCATGCCTTTCTTTAAGCCATCCATCTTAGCTTTTGTTACTTTTTGTGAGAGCGAATTTTGTTGCACCTGGTCTCGTAATTTTGATATATCATGTTGCATTTCTTCCTCTTCTCCATGAGTCATGCTATATATTTCAGGTTTCTTACTAGGTGTTTCCAATTTATTTATTCGAGGCATAAATTAATGATAATTATGCTTCACTATGCCCTTTGAATTCCTTCAAACTAATTTTTCAAACCAAACTTATGCAAAATTTAAAAAAAAAAAAAAAAAAAAAAAAAAAAAACTACAAACCTTTTATCACTTTGTAGGAGTTTGATATTGAATCTATTGTATCTCTACAATTTCATATCCCCAAGGTCTAAAATTGCATCCTGTGGTATCCCTCTGAATCCTCTTTCCAACCCCACAAGTATTATCAAGATTGGATTCTCCAAGGAAGAGTTATTTCAAATTGCCCATGATGACTAAATTATAGACTGGTTCAGTAGAGCGAACTTGTACGAAGTGCCACGTGTCATTGTTTCGACCTTAGGATGTGAAACTGATACATAGAAAACTACATGCCATCTTATTTCTGTAACATTTTATGAAATTTCAATCTGATGCTAAGAGAAAACATTATGACGATTTTCCCTGGGTCACATGTTTGAGATATAATTCGGGAGCCTGCAAGAACCCTAACTTCCTTGGATCTTATCTCCGAAAAATGTAGTGAGAAAAGATCTAAAATTCAGACTCAAGTTTCATTGAGATTTAAGATCAAATGGGTTTTAATTTCAGTTTCTTAAACATCGTAGAAAAAAAATTCTAGCGAAAATTCCATGATGGACGGTTTGGAGTAGCGAAACCCTAGAATACAAAGGCTCTGATACCAAACGTTATGTAACCAGCTCACAAAATATAAGAAAAGATAGATAAATGACTTCAAAACAATCCTCTTCGAGGGGGAAACCTCCTTTACATTACACAAATGAACAATTCTTGGATGATACAAATGAAAAAACCTCCTTTCTATATATAGGAGTCTAAGGGGTCACAATATAATTAAAGCCGACATAACAATAATAATATAAGGGCACAACAATAACAATAGTGGGCTTTTATGGGGCACTATAATAACAATATGGGGACAATAGGGGCACAATAATAACAATAAGGGATACAATGACAATAGTAATGGGGGGAATCACTATTATTATAGGGACCTAACACGAGACCAATGATTATAAACACCTTCATCATTGTTTCTTAAGGTACATACCCACCCGTGTGTTCACTGAGTATGCCCTTCTGGGGCTACTTTTATCTTGGTTTCCTAACCCTCAAAGAATATCGGTCCTCTTGCCTACTCTTGCCTTGGATGCCCTACACATCCTCAAAGAGTATCAGATGCCAGATGATTACCCAATCCTCCATTCTTTCTTCCAAAGTGAAGACAAGAATGTTGTGTTTATCTCTCCCTCTCAACTGGGAATATATGCCCAAGTTTTCTCTATTAAGAAACTTGTCCAAGCTCCCATTTAATCAGGAACTTGTTAGAGCTCCCTCTTAGATATGGACTCCTCCATACATCAACAACTTCTTGTTCATGGGTCCTTCAGTTGATTAATCAACTTTTCTCCTTGATGTCATGAAATTTAGTTGAGCTTCTTCTTTGTAGGGTAACAACCATCAATCACTTTCCTCCTTAGTTCATCATGTCATTCATGGAAAGTGGCCTTCTTCAGATCTGGAACCTTCATCATATGACTACTTCTTTTTCATCATGCTTCTTTCATCCATCACATGAATGCTAGTTGTACTTGTAAGTAGCCCTACATGAACTTATCCAGATATTATTCAAGAAATCAAAACATATCATTAAAGAAAATCATACCTTACTAGATGGCTCTTCATCATGACATCTTTCTATAGGTATCAACATCCTACATACATGTTGACACATCTCCCAAAGATATCCATTGTTAAGGGTTTTCATCTTTTCCATCAGAGTCTTCATATCATTCTAGGATATTTCCTAGTTAAGTCTTCTTATTCTTTTGAATGTTGATTTCCTTTGTTAGGGCTTCATATCTCATTATCTCTTCCTTCCTCACACATTCTATTCTCAGGGGTTTGTAATTAGAGTTCTGTAATCGTATTCAACCACCTCATACTTTATATGAGGTCATATTATGTTGATTTCATCTAGTGACTTATGCCTCTCTGCATATTTTCAGAGGATGAGATCCTTTTCCCTTGATCATGCTTATTAAGATAGAAGTGATGATATTTATTGCCTGAAACCATACGACATGAAATTATAAAATTAAATACATGCATACGTACCTCATTTCACCTTTAGGTCATTTAGGCTTCTTCCAACAACTTTCTTGATTGAAGTGTCTTCAACCACTTGATCTAACATCATCCATGAATTCCATGAGTTGGTGTTCTTGATGAAACACTTTGTTCCTCTCTAGGTTAGTGAATCCTCCTATTAGGATTCTATCAAAGAATCTTGAGGATCTTGTATATCCTCATCTGGAAGATGTTTCCATTTTGACTTGATGTACGATGAGACCTGTCCTAGATGACTTCTTCCTTTCCTTCAATGTTCAATGAGGTTCCCAAGAGTTATGTCTTTCATGTTTGATTGCCATGGATTTTGTTCTTCATGATTCCCATGGTGATGCCACAAACTCTTGCTTCTAATGATGCCATGATGGATCTTAATATCATGGTCATATCTTTAACAAAATATCGAGGAGATTATGATAATATCCTTTTGTGAGGGAGGCCATATTAATCATAGTGGAGATCTATTGCTCCTTTCCTTGGCCATTTTCTTCATCTACCTCCATCTTTCTGGTGATATGAGCTTATTTCCATATTATTTCCATAGCATTGAATCTTATACTATTCTATCTTTTCCTTTCCTTTTTGTACATAATTGTGTCCTTCAACATTTTTTTCCTTCTATCTTACTTAGATACCACAAGTTTTCGAATGAGGTAACCTTCTTTGTTCATGGATATTTAATGGTTATCTTCTTATCATCTTTCCTAGATCCCTCAATCGATACCTTATGAAGATATTATTTCTTTCTTTGATACCATCATTTTGTGTAGATTAGGTCCAAGTGATGTGACATTCTGCATTTTTCAGAGAATGTATCCTCTATAATTTCATGTATCTCCTTGATGTCTTCTTTCTTAATACATGGGTATGAGAGAACCTTAAGAGCTCCTTCCCATAAATTTAAACAAGACTTTTTTCCTTGATATGTTCACTAATTGCTTTTATCTATGACAATCCTCCTTATTTCATGCAAGGACCTCTGATGACCCATTCAATCCATATATCTCCTTGCACCCACGAAGTCATTTAACCAAACTTGATTATAAAACTGAAATATAATTACTTGACAAGTGAAGACGAACACTTCTACTTGATCACTTTGATCTTGGTTGGAGAAGATGTATTGGATTTTCCTCTTGGATGATCTTATCTTCAATAGAAAGCCTTTATTCAATGGAAAAGGTTGATTAGGATGATTTGTTGCTTCCCTTGGATGATCTTCTTCTAGGGAAAGAAAAATGATCCTTGCTTTTATATCCTAGAAAGTGATGACAATGCTCTTTCTTCTTCAATATGCTTTGCCTTCTTTAGTAGTGTAGATCAGGATTGCTGCTAGGGTTTCAACCTGTTTCAAGATGAGGTGATATTTGATTTTGAGATCCTTTGAGTTACCTTTCTTTGTAAACATCTTGATGAGGTTCTTGGTGGAATTTTGATGATGTTTGTGTGTTGAGAAATGGCAACAAGAAATTTCAGTTTAATGTGTTCTTGAATTAAAATGAGAATTAAAATCGAATTCTATTCTCATAACAACTTGTAAATATTTAATTAAGTTTAATTAACTCAATTAGCGTAGGAATTTTGAGTTGGAAGTCTTCTATAGTCATTTATATGTTCTCCCTAAGTTTTAGGGGTCCAGTATGAGTTTAAATTGAGTTGGAAATTAGATCACTTAGTTTACTGAGTTAAGTTAAGTTAAATTAGTTCTAAATTGTTTTTTGAACTAATAGAGGACTAACCATTAGTTGGTGCACTAATGCATCCACTAGTGTTACTCTAGTTAACTGAAGATTTCCTCATGATAAACTCATGCATGTCAGTTCAAAGAAAGACCCAGTTGAGATTAGAGTGCAGAGACAGTGTACTATCATTTGTATGATTTATTGAGTTGTATAGATCATGCACGCAATTAGGAACTCGACCTAGTTGGGATTGCACAATTTTGGACGCACTGGATTCCCATTAATATGGGCTATTCAACCATAGGAATTGCACAAGGAAATAGTGGCTTGGAGAGCTACAGAATTGGCTAAGTGTTGGCCAAGATCTTCCTTGTGAGCTAAGAGAGTTGAGCATACTTGTGCGGAATTGTTCTAGTGAGAACAAGCTTTGTATCTTCACTAATATTTCTGATATATGCAATACATATAGCAGGGTTTTGAGAAATGGATTTCCCTAGATACATCTTGTGTTGAGTTCCATTGATTTATTTTCTTCATGTCCTTATTGTTTTCATAGATCTATTGGCTTTCGCTGGTTGAAAGTAGAAGTAGATTCTTTTCCTTTTCTTTAGTAAGTTACGTGAGCTTATGAATCTACATGATTTTCTACATGGCATCAAAGTTGAGAACAATATACTAGAGGATATTTCAAAGTTTTTAGTTTTGAGTTACATGTGAAATTTGAATTTGCCATAAATATTTCAATATCGGCAGATAGCGTTCTACGGTTTGTGGCTCGACTATGCCTTGAAAGGAATCTCAAATTTTATAGCCTCGAGGGACAAAATGGATGTTGTGCTAGAGGATAATGGCTTGACAGAATTCGTTGATCAAGAAATTCCTAAGCCAGCAGCATCAGATGCACAAAATTTTACAGAATGGAAGAAATGTGTGGTGAAGGTTGTGGAGCGATAAAAAGGTGTCTTTGTAACTCCTAATTACCTCACATTAATTGTCAACCCAGGGACGACTTTTTATTTCAAGAGTGTACTCAGTCTGAGGTGGCTATTTACTTAAGAGTAATGTTTTGCAGTATAGTGCTTAAAATCCAAAAGTAAATGAAAGCTGGAAACAAAATCTAATTGGAACAGCAAGAAACTGAAATGTTCTAAACTTAAATTCATTTCATTCAAACAACCATCAATCGAGGATACAGTAGCAATAAACTCATTTCCTCTAGAAATTGATGCAATTAAAAATCAAACTGGGAAACAAGACAATCAATCTGGGAACGAGGAAGCAATAACCAATGTTCTCTACAGTTGACAGTCCTGTTTTAAAGCAATTAAAAGGAAATCGAAATTGAACTAAAGCTGCTATTGAAAGTAAACTAGGAAAACTCTTTAAAAGAAAACTCTTGCAATTAATCAACAGAAATGAAAAACAAACTAAATGGACATCAAACTAGAATTAAAGGAATCGAATAACCAATCCTATTGAACAACAATCTGTAATGAATATCAATCAAACGGAACAGCAAATGGAATGAAACCATAATTGAAATAGAACAGCGAAGCTTTATATTTGAAATGAGCAGCATAACAATATACGTTGAGAAGGATAATAATCTCTTTTATGATGGAAACGAATAGCCACATGATTCAATCTCAACTTGTGCAATAAAACAATTCCATAAAATATTATAACAGCTCGCTGCAAAAACATGAAATTGTAACGCAATACGATTCAAAGAAATAGGAACTAAATCAAACCATCACACGGCGGAAATTGGAAATATATAATACACAGCAGTAGCGTAATCCACTAGTGGCTAGGCCCTTAGCCGCCAGCAGATGCTGCTGGGCTACTTCAGGTGAGAAGAATGAGCAACAACTCCCAAATCATATATTAATCATCAAATTGTGAAATCATTACTACAGCAAAAGCTTGAGAATTGCAATGATAATGCAGCAATCTTCTTTTCCTCATATCCTATCCTATCATGAATAATCCATCATCATTCTTGAATCTCCAATTCTGAATCCTCAATTCTCCATCTATCCATCCCCAAAGTCCTCCCCCTCTCTGATCTATGTTCTGATTTAAATACAAAGAGAGCAGAGAGTGGTTACAACTGTGATAATTACAATATGATCATTATTACAAAATTGGATTGTTTCCAACCAATTGATCAACAAGAAGGATATATTTCCATCCATCTCCAACAAGAGCAAGACGAATTTGGCTTTCAGCTGAGATTTGTGAGGACGGCCGCAACACAAACTTGGAGAATTTTGGTTCAAAGAACCCTGCGTTTTCTCTTCAATACAGTCGAATTTGGGCAAAACCATTCCACACTAAAAGTTAATTTGGGTCTGTTTGGACAAAACCCATGTTCCAGATTTTTCCAGATTCTTTCCATTTGCTCAGATCTCACCACAAAACTGTCACTCCTTATTCACGATTTCTAAGTTGGCGGCTTTTAAAATCAAATCTTCAATCTGAAATTACCTTTGGAGCAAAAAATTGGTAAATTATGTTACAACTAATTATTGAAACTTTCATGATAAATTCATTCATAATCATCAATTTATTAGAAATAAAGGAAGATAAATAATATTCATCCATAAGAGCATAAATCATTTATAAAATGGATTTAAATGATAAATTATAACAAATGATATAATAGAGAAGAGTAATAATGGATGAAATAAGTGTTACAAAGTGGTCGTATTCACGGCCCAACACACCTCCACATTGAATATATTGCATGTCCTCATGCAACAAAAACTGAATATGTTGCATGTCCTCATGCAACCCAAAGACAAAACCCATGTGTTAACCAAGCAATAAAATTTGTTCCTCTCAGCTCATAAAATGGATAGAACAAATGAATTCTTCCTCACCTAATGAATATTCAATTTTAGCAATCTTGATGAAGGCATAACAATGAAGTTGCAGCAAAATATGATATAAATGATAGCAACCTTCATTAACCATTTTCCCAAAAACTACAAACCAGATTTTGTTGAAATTGTGCAAGTAGATTTCAACTATATTAATGCTTCTATGATCCAAAAATCATATCGTTTTGATGCACGGATCATAAGATATAAACAAAATGGCTGTAGGTGAAAGTGTATGATTCCTGAAATTTTATGAACCAATATTACTTGAAATTGTCTGGGTTTGTATATTTTAATGATACGTCTGTGTTTTCCAAAAATCACAAGAATTGAATTCATAGTTTTAAAAATATTATGGAAATCAATTTCTGCACTGAAATTGTATGCCTTAAATGAGAAAGAAAGCAAAAAAAAAAAACATCCATCATTCGTAGCAATTCCTCCCCCTCTCTGAAAAACTAGCATTTCCTCATGCGATGCTAGAAACAAATTAAGGTGGTTGCTACCATATGTTGAATTCGATGCTTGGTGTAAAACAATCATGGAATAAGGGAGGTGTTGAGAATGAATAAGAATAGTAATGGATGATAAAAAAATAGGAATGACATGGTCATAAGAAATAAATGAATGAAAGCGACACTCCCCCAAACTGAAAGATGATATGCCGCTGAAAAATGGGAAGTGGTAAAAACTATGAAATGAAGGATGATAAATAATGCTCAAAATGGATTTTCATGAAATTCTCCTAAATTCGTAATAAATCAGAAAATTATGCTATTTTACCTCAAGTTTTACCTCCAAAAAGAAAAATGTGGAATGACATATATGTATTGGCATTTGTTGAAGATAATGTAGGCAGAGTTGGGGCTGAAAGTGATGCAAAAGGTGGAATTCAAGCAAGCACATCATGTATGCACAGTTGTTCACGTTTGCGAGTCGCTTGAGCCTCTTCTGTTGGTTGCAATAGTGTGGTCATGTTGTGAATAGAGATGTGCCCCATACTTGTTGTTCTTCTGTAAAAAAAAATCACTATTTTGCATACAATGTTCTTGAATCCATAGTGTTAGTTTTAAATAGCAATAGATTAAGATGCATGCAAAAATTTCAATCAGGAAAACTTATCAAATCAACAAGTTATGGCAGAGTGCAGTAATCATATCACATGCAATCCCATAATACATACATTCCCCCCTCCAATTGGAAAAGGAATTCCATGACCAGAAAGCATATGAGAGGTGTTGTACTGACGGCAAGGCCAGGGAATGAACAATACAACAGTAAATGAAGCAGAGTACAATATCAATGATAGGACGGCGAGAGTTATGGTTATAATGAGAGCAGAGTGTATAAATATAGTTATGAATAAAAGATAGGACGCTTTGGATTGATAATAAGTTATGAAAAGATAAAAAGGACAACAATATGCCAAAAAGATGCTTTACTGACGGTATTCTAGCTGAAAAATGACGCGATTGATCATAAAACAATTTCTCATGCGTAAAGGTTCAAAATAGGGAAAAAAACAATTAAGGAAATAACTTCTCTGATAAAAAGAAATAATAAGAAAAGTGTATTATAGTAATAATTGACGATAAGATATAACTTCAATACCATAAGCAGAGCCTCTGCTGCCAGCAGGCATCCATAGCCTCGGCAGGGTTGCTTTTTAACACATATGAGCCAGGATCCTCAATTTATAAATGGAGAGTTTTAGTGATGTTCTACAGAAGAGATCAGTGTGCTGACGTGGTGACCAGATAACCACACTACCATTCACTAGGAGGTAGCAAAAGTGATCAGGTCGACTCGTGATAAGACCTCCTGTTCCAAGGATAATTTGGCTATCCAATGGATCATAACCCTGGTGTGGTGGCCATAATGGGAATGTCACTTTGTTACAGCCTTATGAACATGGTAGGCTGGCTCGTAATGAGACCCCCTATCCTCCTTCTGCGAACAAAATTTTGTTGTTATTACACATTTTTATGATAAAAAGAGGGAGGCTCAATACTCCTTAAGAGCAGGGATGGCGGAAGAAATTAAACTTGTCAATAGAAAAAAATATACCCATAAGCTCATTTATTACAGACATAGAAGATTATAACCAGGAATGGTGGAACCAGCATGGTATTAAGATGATCAATCAATATCATGTATAGTAGAAAATAATGCAGTAAAGTAATATATAAATAATTGTGTCCTTTTGAAAATAAACTATCATCAAGGAGTTGTCATGTTAAAGATCATAACGTGAATAATGTTAACTCGCTTCAAAAGAATCCATAATTCTTGTCCTCATAAAAATAGTGTACTTCATACCATAAAAGGGAATTAATAAAATGTGGTTGAGATGAACTAGAAATAATCACACAGGAGGAAGGAAGGGTTGCTCTCGAAAATACTCCCAAAGTGTTGCTCATTTGAAGGAATAGAAAAAACACTCAAAAAAAGTGTTGTTTTTTGTAGGGAACAACAGAAAAAATGCATACCAAAAAAGCAAAAATACACACAAAAAAGTGTGAAAATGCAAATGTTGTTCCTTTGGAAAAAAAGAACAGCAAAAACTAAAAGTGTTGTTCCTTTAGAAAATGAACAACAAAAATGAAAAGTGTCAAAGTGTTATTCATTTCGAAAAGGAACAGCAAAATGTGAAAATGCAAAAGTGTTGTTTCATTCGAAAAGGAACAGCAAAACGTGAAAGTGCAGAAGTGATGTTCCATTTTGAAAATGAACAACAAAATGTGAAAGTGCAAAGTGTTGTTCCATTTGAAAAGGAACAGCAAAACGTGAAAGTGCAGAAGTTCTGTTCCATTCGAAAATGAACTGCAAAACGTGAAAGTGCAGAAGTGTTGTTCCATTCGAAAATGAACAACAAAACATGAAAGTGCAGAAGTGTTGTTCCATTTCGAAAAGGAACATCAAAACATGAAAGTGCAGAAGTGTTGTTCCATTCGAAAAGGAACAGCAAAATGTGAAAGTGCAGAAGTGTTGTTCCATTCCAAAAGGAACAGCAACACGTGAAAGTGCAGAAGTGTTTTTCCATTCAAAAAGGAACAACAAAACGTGAAAGTGCAGAAGTGTTGTTCCATTCGAAAAGGAACACCAAAACGTGAAAGTGCAGAAGTGTTGTTCCATTCGAAAAGGAACAGCAAAACGTGAAAGTGCAGAAGTGTTGTTCCATTCGAAAAGGAACAGCAAAACGTGAAAGTGCAGAAGTGTTGTTCCATTTCGAAAAGGAACAGCAGCTGTTCCATTTCGAAAAGGAACAGCAAAATGAACCGTGAAAAAAGAACAGCAAAATGAACGGCTGACCCAAAAAGTACTATTCCTTTGGAAAATGAATAGCAAAATGAAAATGATGTCCCTTTGAAAAAGGAACAGCAGGAACGACAAAAATGCACACAAATGTTGTCCCTTCAGAAAAGGAACAGCAAAATGCACAATCATAAAATGCAAGCACGCAAAGAATGAATTAGTTGTTCACTGCATTGATATTGAGGATGAGTTACACTTTGAATGAAGCAACACCTAAAACACAAAATATAAGATAAATTAGAAAAGAAACAACAAAAAAACAGTATGTAAATAAATAAATTAAGTTACAATAGTTATGATGTTATGTCAAAAAAATGATCTCTTTGAAAAATCTTTTGGCAGCAAAGACATGACATGAATCTTCAAATGGAAATCAATTCTTCATTTCTTCTATTATGAATCCATTGGGGTAATGAGTTGGATGAAATTCCTTTGTTTCATTTAAAATTTCTTTCAAAATCACTCGTCCATAAATTGACCTTCTTTTTCTCCTAGGACCTGCAAAAAATGAGTATATACCTGCAATAAAACATTAAATCATGGAGAAAGAGAGGTGTACGGGCTCCCTTAATCCAAGAATTATGAAAAAAACTAACAAATAGTTACTCTGTATAACAAATCCACAGAGAAAATAACAAAGTAAAATTTATTTGTCACCTGCGGGAGAGCAGTGGTCGACCATACTAACCAACAGTGTTTTAATCACAACTTCTTTGTTTTTTGTCCAAATTGAGTGATTCTAAATCCATATGAGAGCTAATTCAAAGGTTTATTTGCAATAGAAACAGGCTTTTAAAGTTCAATGATGTGATATGTCAATTTTAGTTGGAACAGCCTGCATAACATAGTCATTTTCGATTACCCAGCTTAGACCAACAGTTGATATTTCAAGCATAAATTTTTCGTTTGATGTCGGATTCGAATGATTCAAATTGGAAATGAAATTATGTTCATTTATTTATCTCCAATAGAAACATTTTTTGAATAAAAGAAGAATTGATAGGTCAAATACTATAAAGAACATCTGGAAAGACAGAGTTTTAAGAGTGCTGATTTACGATAGACAGTCAGTATTTTGATCATAACTTCCCCATACGATATTAAAAATGAGTGATTCCAATTAAATTGTAAACTAGATTCAGAGGGGAATCTACCATAGAAACAGGTTTTAAAAATTCATTCATTTAGGCCTCCAAAAACTGATTGTCCCAACTCTGTTCCTAAGCTTCCCGCTAGACATCTGGTCAATGTTTTGGTTCTAACTTTTTCGTTTCAAATCAAAATTGAGTGATTCAAATTGGGCTGGAAAGTAGACATCAAGGGATACTTATGATAGAAACAAATTTTAAAAATATTCCCTTTTGGTCACTCAAAACATGACTGTCCCGACTATTTTTGCAAAAATTCCATCAAGCCCAAAAGCCAAAAAAATATGATATTGAAGCATTTTTTCAAATTGGTGATAAAATTGAATATGATTGTTTAGAGAACTATTATTTCCATTGTAATTCATCTACATACACAAGTGAATTAAAAAACATTATCACCGATGTTGATTTCCATAGCATGCTGTAACAAAAAACAGCTAGCTTTACAAAAATAAAAATAAAAAAAGATGTGTTTGTTTAATTTGTTTATTTATTTTATTTTCTCTACTATCCTACTCTTATTTGAGAATCGAATATGTTTATGTATAAAAGTATTTCCAGTGGAGCCATTTTCGAAACAAGGCTTCATGTATACACATACCCAAATTTGAAAAATGCATATTAATGAATATTAGGGTATGAGAAGCCAACTTCCCTTGAAAAAATGGTATCAAAACTTGTTGAAGCATAGAGTGATGTTGCACACAAATGATGGAGTGAAACCAATCTTCAATATATCCTTTACTTTCTTGATTTCTCATAGCCATCATATCATGAAGTTCTTGAGCTTTTAAAATAGCTTGTTGATGCATAGTAAAAGAAACCTCATTTTCTTCCAAAACTTCTACAATTTTTGCATTTGAAACATTCTGAATCTCATTTTAAGTTTTCTTTAATAACACATGTGAGATAGAATGGGTGGGAAGGGTCGGTAAATTTGGCAGTTCAACATTGTAAGTATGTTGTACTGGTTTATTATGGTGAGGGTGTGGAATTAGTTGAGCAAGAAAATGTGTAAGGAATGGAGCATTTTGATGATGTGGTTGATTGGGTTGTGTGAATGGTTTTTATGGGCAAGCAAGATATTGTGGAAAAGCTAGAGGAGAATATGGAGAATGTGCTTGTGCTATAAGATGAGCAAAAGTAGTCATGCAATCATAAGGTGAACCATGCCAAGATTGTAGACAAAATTGTTGGTGGTTATATTGAGATTGACATGGCTACCCTAACACATTAGTATTCCATACTGGATTATGCAAGTAAGAAAGTGGAGAGGAAGTGTTTTGAACCATACCTGTAGGCCATGATTTCCATGGTTTTGACCTTGTTGCAGCTTCCTCACCTCTTTGATATGCACTTCCATTCTAGATAAGGAAGAGTGAGTATCTATGAGATGCTCCTTTCGGTCCTGAGGGTAAAACACTTCATCCAATTCTTGATTTTTATGTACCTGCAAAACATCCAATTTTTCATTTAGAGAGCTAATAAAATCAACTTTAAAATTTTCAAATAAAACATTGATTTCAGCTCTTATGTCTCCTATTCTTGTAGCAGATTTGGAAAAGAAAGAACAAACATCTCTAGAATTCTTACCAACCTTGGAGATTCTTCTTGAATTCCTTATGCACAATTCACAAACATCATCATATAACAACTGAAAAACATCACCTTTTCCTATCAGATTTAAGAGTTCTAAAAATTCATGTTTGATTCCTTTAAGAAGGAGTGTTTTTAAGATCTCTTTTTGCAAATACTTATGCTTTGATTTTTTAAGGTTGTAATGAAATCGATCCACATAGTCCTCCAAGATTTCATATTCCCCTTGTATCATATCGAAAATATCTTCATTGGATTTGCAATAGCCCTGGTACTTCTTCAAGAATATGTTCTTCATGTCCTCCCATGTTTGGATGTAGTTCCTACCTAGGCTCATGAACCCTTGGAGAGCTGCTCCTTTTAGAGTAAGAGGAAACACTTTCAATCTTTGATCATTAGTGTAATAATCATATCCTCTACAAAGTATTTCAAACTCAAATAAGAATGTATCTAGTCATTTGTCAAGCCATGAAAATTTGGTAGAGAAGATGGGGGAATTATGTGCATTTGTGTCACTCCTCCTAGATCTTTGATAGGAAATTCAAAAGTAGAGATGTGAGTCATTTCTTACTATAATAGAAGATGTTCATCATGTGTTTTTTTGAGGCTCCTTCTTCAAATGTTCCTGTCAATTGGTTAGTGAAATGGGTGGTGCTTACATCACCACTTGAGAAAAATCATGTGATTTTTTTTTCAAAATTTCCATTTTTTCCCTAGTCATTCACACAAAAATTCAAACATCTATTTCTACTCTAAGTTCTTTAACAGTTCTGTTGAAAAGCGGGCAGGGGAGCAGGAATTTTACATGCTCCGTACGTAGGTTCTTACCTTCCATTTTTAATACCCAATTCTTTCCTAACAGACACTCATCAGATGCACACTACTCTTTAAAAATGGCTACACTCTCCCTGGAAACGGCACCAAAATGTGGAGCGATAAAAAGGGTCTTTTTAACTCCTAATTACCTTCAGATTAATTGTCAACCTAGGGACGACTTTTTATTTCAAGAGTGTACTCAGTCTGAGGCGGCTATTTACTCAAGAGTAATGTTATGAAAGATGTAGTACAGTGCTCAAAATACAAGAGTAAACAGATGCTTAATTACAGCAAAGTACTTTTAAAGACCAAACCATACATTCAGAAAACTAAGCAATTTATCAGTCAAGGGTTCAGTAACAGTAACTCATCCCTTTGTAAACAGATGGAACCAAAGGAAATCATGGAATAGATCATCGATCTGGGAACCAGATAGTAAATGTCAATGCTCACTATAGTCTTGGATCGTTCTACACACCAAAGCAATAATAACGCAATTAACAGGAAATGGAACAACAAATAAGAAATGGGACGACAACTAGGAAAATTTAATAGCAACTGAGTTTAATGAGCAACAACACCTTAATCTACAAAAATAAACGCAACAATCATGTCCTACAGAAATCAAATAGCAATCTTCTATCTTGAAGGATGAATTGAATAACACACGGAAATAGAACAGCATTGATTAATGATGAAATACGGAACAACGCTTGAAAGCCAAACAGAAATACACAGCAACGTAACAAACAGCACATCTTAATGGTAATCTGATCTTGGTAATCCACTTATCAGTCTTAGTTATAAAGAATACGATTGTATTTTATAATGGAACAACAACGTCAATAGATTCAACAATCGCAACGAAATATAATCTCTAAGATGAATTCAGTAATACTAATTAAAGAGTGTTACAACACAGACATTTTATAATTGAACAGCAACGGTATCCTGTAAAATCCAGTTATATTAGTACTTAAAGAAATAGCGATGTGTTGCAGAATTATGATGTCTCTATCTCAGGAAACAATATCACTTAACAGATCAAACGTAACAGAGTTGTAATGTAAAATAATAAAACATATCAGATTACCAAATCACGTTGATGAGAAGACCACGCATAAACCAAAGATATAATATATAGCAGCAGCACAATCCACCAGAGGCTGAGCCCTTAGCCGCCAGCGGACACTGATGGGCTACTTCAAGTGAGAAGAATGAGCAGCAACTCCCAAATCATATATTAATCATCAAATTGTGAAATCATTACTACAGCAAAAGCTTGAGAATTACAATGGTAATGCATCAATCTCGTTTTCCTCCTATTCTATCCTATCATGAATAATCCATCATCATTCTTGAATCTCCAATTCTGAATCCTCAATTCTCCATCTATCCATCCCTTGTCCATCCCCATCTCTGATCTCTGTTTTCATTTTAATAGAGAGAGATCAGAGAGAAGTTACAATAGAGATAATTACAACATGATTTCTATTACAAAATTGGATTGATTCCAACCAATTGATCAACAAGAAAATATATTTCCATCCATCTTTCAACAAGAGCAAAGTGAATTTGGCTTTGCAGTTGAGATTTGGAGGACAGTCGCAACAACAAATCTAAGAAAATTGTGCTCAAAGAACCCTGCGTTTCTCTCAGTACAAGCCGAATTTGGGTAAACCATTCTTTAGAAACGTTAATTGGGTCCTGTTGTGCCCTACAACAACCCCCCATTTCATATCATTATTATCCCAAAACCATAATATGAAATGGGTCCCTTTTTTAATTTTGGTTTTAATTGGTATCAACTTAGTTCTATTCAAAAAGGCCTGAAGAGATAAAATAAAACATTACCAAAAAAGCCTTTTCAATAAACCAATCAAAAGCCTTAACATAAATGATTAATCTTTTGTCATTGCGATAAAGCGATCGCAAGATCACATATCGCAATGACAAAGGGAACACAACTTGAGGACATATTGGTTTTCTCTGATGCGAAATCGCTATTGGGTGTCGGTAATAAATGAATTGGCGCAATTAAAGCCCCTTAATCTCCGATGCGATGCGATATCGCTATCGGATATCGGTGATAATGAATTAACGCAATAAAGATCCCTCTTGCTCCGATGTGATGCGATATCGCTATCGGCAATCGGCAATCGACTATGCACGCCTTTTTAACTGCCCCAATCGCTACTCCCGACGCCATGCGATATCGCTATCGGCGATCGGGTATTTCAAATGGAACCAATATAATGATTTATGATTTTCCCTGACGCCCGATTGCGATAAAGGCAAAAGCGCAGTTTTCAAAGAAAATATTAAAAGCGGGTTTAATACGATTTATTCGTATTTAAGGCCTTATCTTTCGAAGAGCCATTCATCCGCACTCAACCGCCAAAATACCCAAGGCACGCTTCAAATAAATCATTCGGCCATTAATCGAATTGACAGGCATTGATAGGATTGACAGGTCTTAACGACCATTTAATGAAACAGTAAGCCTGCGATATTTTTACAGATTTTATTCGAGGCCACCTTAAGTCAATCGTTTGCCATGCATTCATTAATATATATCTCAGTCTATTCGATTTACGCTATCATTTTTTGTATTACGTCCATTATCATCTCTGTGCAGAATTCGTCCGCAGAAACAGATTTAACCAGAATGGGGAAGAAGTAAAAAAAAACCACAATGGCTTCTGCTTCGCCGGCCACAGGGCAACCTGTTGTTGATCCAAGCAATAAAAAGAAAGGGCTAATATCAGACACTACATGCCTAGGACTTGCCAGAACTACTTGGCAAGGCATCTATAACCTGATTGAAGCCGAAGAGCCAAGGGTGACAGCAATACAAGTCTCAGCCGACAGCACTAGCAAATCCGAGGCTAATCTGAGAGATTTAGGCAACTCTTTTCTTCATCGAATAGCGGCCTGGGAGAAAATCCTCCCATATACAGATGTGGTTAGATGGGCGATTCAGGAAATCCCGATTACCGACAAAACTTTCAGCACCACAGCTGGGAGAATTTTCGGTTCCTTCCGGGCCGAGGATTTAAGGCAAATGTATCATTTTCCGGAGGCAGAGAAGAAGTATAACACGGCATTCCTGGAGAAATTCTGAGCTGAGAATGAGACTGAATCTGAACCCATTCGAGGTTGGAGACAAAATCCAGTAAAGCACAAGTATGAATCTTCGGGTAAGTACTCAGTCGATTCCCTATGCTCTCCTTATTGCTATGCTGGGATAATGATGTGCAAATTGTGGGGATTACATGATTCTGCCAATTTTACCATAGAAATGGTCCCCTTAATGGAGGCAGCATGTAGTGGCGAAATAATGGATTGGGAAGATATACTGTCCGATAAGTTAGCATCTGCAATTCTTGATTTCAGATTCAAGTCCCACGTCACTGAAAGGTTCATTCCCCCATTTTACTACAATGCCTATGTATTAGATGTCTTGTGTTTCAATTCTGAATTTCCTGTGCTCGGATGGAGGTGGACGTCACAAGACCCCGCACCCGTCCACATATACCATCAAATGTTGTGGAAGACCAACTACAAACACCATTTGTATCAAATCTGCAACGGTTTTATGTTGCCCATTCATTATTCTATTTTCAATAAGCCTGCCCCTAAGATTTCCTACCAAGCAGGGGTGGATTTAACTTCCATAGGGAGTTAGTTTAGGGAGGAAAATTTCACATATATCAGAGTTTTTGGCAGTCAAGCCAAGCCTCACGTTCTTCCTCTATACATCCCTGATAAACTACTGGCCAGGGAAATAGCATATCAGATCATCGCCAAAGGGGGGACACAAACCGTGAAGAAAGCTAAGAAGCGCGTCTGGCCCTCTTTTCCTTTGAGAATTGGTATCTATACTCTGCATGATTTCAAACATGCAGAGAAAGAAGCTGAGAAAATGACTTCGCTAACCCTGGCAACTCTACCGAGCAGGCGATTTGATCCAAACAAAGTCGCCTACAATGCACTCGACCAGGCCAAATTGACCAAGTTCGAGCATAAAGAAGATAGATTTGAGGACTTGTTTACATCGGCCGAGTCGATGTATCAAGTTAAATCGCTCGCCATACTTGAATACAATGATGAGGGACTAGTTGAATTTAACAGACTTAGAGAGCAGAGGTTGCAAACTCTGCCTCTAGACCTGTTAGCGATGACTCCAACAACAGAATCAAGCGAGCCTGAGTAGCGACTTGATAAAGAACCTCCTATTACATCAAAGCAATAGGAGGAAGTGCATGAGCAGAGACAAGAAGAAACCCAGGCAAAAGAGCAAGAACAGAGCAATTTAAAAGTAAATTAAGATACACAGATTGATCCGAAATTGCTCCAGGAATGGCAGCAATTTAATTCGATTATCGGCAATCTGGAATGCTCTAAAGATGACGAGATTTCAAAAGAGGGCAACACACAGGAGGCAACTTCAAAGCAGGTTTCAGGTGAAACCAATGACCCTCCCAAATCAAAAGAAGCGGAAATAATCCCAAAGGATCCATTGGGTGAAGTCATTTTGCAGATTGAAGAGATTCCTCCCTTGGATGTCTTCTATAGCCCAAAGCATAAAGTTGTAGTGAAACGACAAAGGGAGAGGAGAAGGACTGATCAACCTTCTTTATTCCCAAAACAGACAGTAACAGGCAATGTGCTATGGAAAGAAGAATTTGACTCCTCTGATGACTTGACAAAGCTATCGCAATATGCTGGAGCTTATTCGGCGGCGACAATAGATAAAGCATTGGAGGTGAGTAGTTTATTGAAGACAAAAGATCAAGATATCTTTTCGCTACAGGCACAATTATCGGAAGCGCAGCAAAAGGCATGGCAAGCAGAACAGCAATTGCTAGTACAGCAACAAATAAACAATCAGCTGACTAAGCAATTGTAGGAAGAAAAACAGAGGATTGACGATAGCGCAGTCCAAAAGCAAAAGGAGCTATCGGAGGCACTGGCGCAACTAAAAGCATCAACTGAGGAAATGCTAAAATCCAAAGATGAGCAGATCGCTCAATTATCATCTCAACTTGAGCAAACCAAAAAGCTCCCGCAAGTAGATGAGTTTAAAGCATAGGCATTTCAATTAAACAAAGGATTGATAAATCAGATGAAGCTTTTGTGTCAGCAAATCACGCAGGCAAAACCATTATGCGACTTAGCGGCATCCATAAGTGAAAAATTAGAAAAGACAAGGACAGATTTGGATCAAGCCGAAGAAACATTGACAAATTTCTTGGAATGGCAAGATTCCGATCAGGGACAGGCAGCTAACCTACCAAGGATCCTAGAATCGCACAAACAAATATTATTCACAGAATGGCAATCTCAGTTAATGAAGGCAGAAAGAGCGATTTTAAGATGCAAGACAACCACTAGTAATTTGGTTGAATTGGTTAATAATACTCTTTACTTGTCTAACATGATTTCTCAATGTACTCCAGGCCAATTAACAGCAACTAAGATGTTGGAGCAATCATGTTACCCAGAGCTGGAGAAAAATGGAAGGTTAATTGTGGGAATCAACAGTTTGACATGGGATGCCTATTGGTTCTTTTTAGTGAAGCCACACAGCCAGAGAGCCGCCCTCAAATGCCTCATAGATGCGATCGGGTATATTATCCCCGATATTCAGGATGCCACCTTTGCTGCCCAACTCAGCTTGCACCTCAACAGACCACTCGAAGTGGAGCCAATGCTTGTGATAAGCCAGCTCAGGTTTAAAGGCAAGCAGCCTGAGTCATGATTCACATCGCCGACTGCCAGATCGTTCCCAAGAAGATAGATAGTATTAATTGATGCCAATTTAGTAGGATTTTGTTTCATATATTTTTTTAGCTTAGTAGTATTTATAGACCCTTTCATGCATTTAGAAAGGGTCGTAAAGTT